>UFQX01000423.1:63353-83039 GCA_900497675.1 Arapaima gigas | reverse complement strand
GGGGGGGGGGGGGGGGGGGGAAATGAAGTGATGGTCCAAGTGATGTTGTTACACAGACCAGACATGCAGATGGTCAGTGGAGTTCTGTAATATTTTATATGCAGTCACCCTCAGCGCCTATTTGGTTTATATACCGTCTTTACACGTCTTGCATTCTGATCACTACAGAGGTGCTGGGCAAGCACATAGGTGAAATGGCAAAAGAGCATGAACCCCACATATGAGGCAAAGGTTGGAAAGCAACCCGTATCCTTCCAAATACAATGAAGGAAGCAGTGGAGAAGTGTGGGGTAACAAGAACTGAACCACAGGAGAGGAGCAGCACTGGGACAAGTGACAGGAACAAAACGGAAGAGGTGTCACCTGTGTCCTCACGATAAAGACAGAAAATGCGGCAGCATCTGTGCAAAGTGCAAACGGCCAGTGTGCCCAGAGCACAAACAAAAATTTTGCAGCAAATGTGCTGCAGAACACTAATTTTGAGTTTTGTCTTCCTTTGCAGAGCAAAAAATAAATCTTTTCTTAACTTTTCAACATCGTCTTGAGTTGCAATTTTATATGACATTATTTTCATTAGTGAAAACACCATCAAATGTTGAATGTTGATCCAGACAGAGGTAGCAGAAATTTTGGGAGCACATACATCAAGGGTTAAACGCAATCATTGTTACATATCTGAAAAATAGTTAATACAATAAGAAAAGGGATTATTTTGTGTTGCTGAATCATACAGTTATCATAAGATATAGACAGCATGCATGAATATATATGTATATGCATATACATATATTTTTGTACATAGTTTTGTTGCTTTGGAACTTAGTAAAAACAAATAAAGAAAAATACGAGCAGAAGTATGGCATTTGTCACAGTTTATTATATTAATTGTTTTTCTGTGTAAAACACAACAATAATAAAGCTGTTTCCTTATGCATGTGTCCAGATTTGTAAAGAAATGCCCTTCAGCAGTTAGAAACTCCCTGTCCAGCCTACAGTGGCCACTATGTTTGTGTTTCACCACTTGTGAGTCACAGTTTTAGTGGATTCAATTCCACCTGTTTTAGACATGGTGAAGTCCTGCCCAACAGGCACCAAAATGATGTGTTGAGAGTCACTGAGGTTACAGCACTTCTGACAGCTGTGATTCATGCTGGACTCAGGACACTGTCTAAACAGTCAGGAAAATTACTGGGAAATTATCTTAAAATTTTGCATGCATTTAGTGCATGTGTAACCACCATATCTTTTTTAATCTTTTTCATTTTATTTAAATGGATTAGACATTTTATGTTTTGTCAAACTACTGTAGTCTCAACTGGTGCATTTTAATGTTATCCTCTATTTTAAGAGGAAATCATTTCTTTTGAATGCATTGAACTGGGAGTGAGCAGAACTGTTGAGAAATCACAGCATTAGACAAAAATCTTTGAATATTATAAATAATGTAAATTCAGGTTACAAGAATTAAACTTCATGAGCAGTTTTAATTAATACCTCTAATCTGCCATAAAAGGCATTTCCTCACATTTACAAGGACTGAATATGTCTCCCAACAGCTGAGTGGAACAAAACCAGAGTCACCATGGGGTTTTCTTTACAGTTATAGTTTGGCTCCTGAAATTTTAAGTACTTAACCTCCATTACCATTTGTTTGCTACTTTTGCCTGTTATCTCAGTAGTCATAAACTCTCTTATGTTAATGGGTGAAAAAAAATTCATTTCTGCATTAAATGCCAAATTAATAGATAAACATTGTGCCACATGGTAGCACCACCCTTGTATTACTGCAGGCTGGATCCAAGTACAGACATGTTTGGAAATGCTCTTTATCAGCTCTGCTGACTTAAGACATGTTACACAGTACAAATCCAATCACAATAAATGTGCCAGGGTGTGAGTGTTGAACTGTAAAGGACTTACTAGCTATGAGGGGGCTGGAGGAGGTCAGCTACACAGCGGTGCAATGTTATACAGTAATGAAGGGAAATTGCCTTGTTCTGTTGTCTGTTATGCGTAACTATGAAATATTTATGTAATTGTTATGTAATGAATGGTATTGGGTCATATTTTAGCATGAGTGAGTTTGTTTTGTGGCTCAGTAATACATACAAATGTTTACCATTGAAACTAATGCTAATCACATCTTCAGTTTATGAGAATTCAATCCATGAAGGGTTTTTCTGGAACAAATAGCAGACTGTCCTCAATTTATGACCAGGTGAGGGATTGGCAGCCATGTCGTAAATCAGATCATACTTCCACCATACAGTAACTCTTTCAAATATTCTGCTTTGAACTATTTTATTTCTGGCCACAGTATAGTATATTATCCATATCATTATAAAATAATTCACTATTGTATTCTTTACCAAAGTTTCTTTTTTAAAGTATATATGTTCACTACATAAATACTTCAGTATTCTATGTAATATGATGGTAAGGCGGAGTAAGCACAAGCAATGTGATCGCTTGTTTCCATTCTGTCAGTAACCCTGCTGAGTTTGTCGATGGCTGGTCATCAGTCAGTGGGGCAACTGGTGCAGGAGGTGGAGGTGGTGCGATGGTGGATACGAATACAGTTTTTGATGTGAGTTTGGCTCTGTGAAACACACGATAAAGAGAAAATGTGTGCCAAATTATCCCATCATGTCTGCATCTTTTTGTCATATAACAGTGAGAACAACTATTACTATGTGTTTTGCAATCTTTTAGTCGTGGAAAGGAGGGAGAAAGATGAGGGGAGGAGCCATGGCAGAGCAGGCAGGAGAAGATGGCTGCTGGCTGCGTGGGCAGGGTGGGTGTGTAGCACACAGTCTCATACAGTGTTCCTGTCATACAATCGTTACGCAAGAATGTCACACATGCATACTGTGCAGCTACACGTATGTTGTTACATCATAACATTTTCATAACATTTTTCATGTACAGTAAGCAATAAACGCTCAATCATATTATAGTTCTGTATATGTTTTCTTAGGGCTGTTGGCAGACAATAATGTTACACTACGACATCATACATGCGTTGTACAGGTACTGTATACTGTACATTACAAGATGTTCATGTATACATGTTTTAATTAGCTGTAAGACAATCACTTACCACCGTTCTGGAAATCATGAAAAAAACGGATAATTTTTGTCCATTTCACTTTTTAAAATTATTAATATTATTGATTTCTGTATTTCTTTATTATTGGCCATCATAAGTATGAGTCTGTCATATCTTGAGGACAACCTCCACCTTCGTAATGCTGGAAAGACTGTCCTGAGATCATATGTAAGGACAAAGTAGACCAGGCCTAATTTCCTCTGTCTTGGTAATAAGACCATGTCTTCCCTGAATATGTTTGATTTGCTGCACATAGTGTTTATACAGATGCTTCAAAAGGAGGTCGAGCACTCATCTTATAAACTACTTACCACATCAGCAGTTTTCTTTATAACCTAAAGACATGTGACAATTTGCAGGAGAGCCAATGCTAAATGGGAATGTGGCACATGTCCTAGTCATGTCTGACAGGCCACTTTCTGGTGTGTCAAAACAATGTTTCAGCAGATGAAAACACTGAGAAAATCAGTAGGTGACATGCATAGGACATAAAATGTCATCAGCACTGTAGGAATCGCTTCTTGCCTTCATGGCCAAGCTACAGAAAAGGCCGTCAATGTCTGCCAGACCACCAAACATTTCACAGTCAGATTTATTTTTACTACCCAGAAAATGCCATCTCCCAACTCTGTTTTCAAAAAAAACCCGAACACTCAAAACTTACACAGACTAGTCCCACATTTGTAAAATACTGTAGCTGATTTATGCAGTTTCTCCTTGTGCGCTACAATTGGGAGGTCATCTGACAGGAGTTCCACATGAAATGGTTGAAATTCTTCCCATGAGAATGAACTCGGACACATGTCTGTATAGGAGATACAGCCAGAACTTATTGGCAGGATGTTGACTTTAAAGCCTTTTAGAGGTGAGGAAAATTGATAAGCTTTTGTGAAAGCAATGTGACCAGAAGGTGTGTTAATAATGAACTTCCCAAGACCTTCCAACCAAAACAGAATCTGAAGTCAAAGGAACCACTGACTGTGAAGTTCTATGGGGGTTTTTATTTACGCTCATTCTCCTGCACTAATTATAAGTATAGCTTATACCAATAAATTTCCCATTAAATGCTAAAATTGTACCTTTATTGAAGCAAAAACAACAGTTTTTAGTGATATGGAGCAAAAACCTTAGAAAAACATGCTGGTAAATTGAAATAGCTAGTTTTCCTCCATCCCACACCCTATCCTCACAGAACAATTTTTTTGCTTAGAGAAAACTTATTGCAAGTTCCTTTAAAATTGAAGACAGCAGTTGAATTTACTTTTGACTTCATGATCATTCAGGGTGAGCTGGTTTGTCACTGAGTGTGGCATTCCTTGTGGATCTTGTGGCAATGTCCAACATGGGCCCTGTGTCCCCCCCACACTTCCACCTGTCCCTGCCAAGCTTCTTCCAGGATTCTGGACCTGCCACCAAGACACCCTGGGTTATTACTGCTGTGTATCACTACTCCTGTCACAGACACTCGGCTACTAATAAAAGTAAACCGGGCCAATTTACACGTCATTCTTTAATGCAGCCTTCCCTCTAATCCATCACTGTGCCTTCTTGTATTTGTTTTAGTCAAAGAATTAATGAAAAATTATATATTTGTCAAAAATGTTGCACAGTAGATATCATCATGTCTTTCAAAGCAATGTCTGGACCATTCAGCACACATGCTTGGCTAATGTTTGCTTTTCCTGCCCTCAGTGCACCTCCTCTCGCCTGTTCTGTCAAGCGAGACGTGACAACGGGAGCTCATGCACTCCTCTGAGGGACAGTGGTGGCTTTTGCAAATGCCGCTGGTATTTTGACAAGGCTGTTATTTATTCTGTGGCCACTGTCACACTGGAAAGGGCTCACCCTTGTGATCTTTCTCACAGCAAGGTGACAGTAGCAGCACACACACACGCACACACATATAATTATCCACATATATTATATTATATGTGTGTATATACAATGGAGTTTGAACACTGGCTGCAATACATAAAATGAATGTCCTTTCTGCAATAAACTAATTTATTTTTGCATGGATCCAAAAACAGTTTTAATACATGCTTTACTTTGTGTATAACTGTATATTTAAATGTGTGTATTCAAACATGGATTTATAGTCTGTTGGTAAAAACACAGATTAGTTTCTGTACTGTTTATTGTTTTACCATTTGCTTTATTATTTGATGTTTTGTTTTCTGATTTTTTAAAAAATTTGTTTTAACAGTTAACTGATTACTAATCCTCCATAGTATTAATAGGGAAATTGATTTTAAATGATGGCAGCTGCTATCTAAACATAATATTATATATATAAAATGTAATATGATATATGTCAGTTAAGATATGAACCATGTGTTAAATAGTACAAAAAATGGTCAGTGGTATAGAATTGATACCTTTTCAAAGTGGTGCACACTAGGTTATTTGTAGATGCAGGTGCTGCCTCTCCCTTACATTCATTACCCAGGGGGCCATATCAATAAGCTTGGGAGAGCTGTCAATAAGGAGGCCAGTTGATCAATATCCACTGTTCTGCTGTGTGTAAGTTGCACATAACAGAAATGACTTTCCCAAACCTTTCTTAGCAGGAAACATCAGCTTGAATTAATTATTGTAAAGGTGCTCATTTTTCACATTTTTGATGTTAAAAAGCTGCAAAAAATATTTTTGTTCCTCATTTAAGGTTTACCTGTCTAGATAACTACATGAACAAATACCTTTATAAGCCTGATTTGAAGTCAAACAGCTGATAGTGAGTTGTTTTGTTGCACAGTTGAAACTTTTACCTGAATTTACTTGGAATTCTGTTTTAAGGGTGTTTCCATGAGGTCAATTCTACATCAATCATAATTACCAAGAACCAGTATGAATTCAAATGGTGGTCTCCACAAAGTCTGGGTACTGGCATGTTGACCTGATGCTTACTAGTTTACCATCCACCATAATTAGTAACCGCTTATTCACAGAGTCGCGGTGCCCTCCATCCTATTTCAGAAACATTTTTATGATGAGAATAATTAAATATCTTAAGTTTGTCAAATTACAGCATTCAGTCTGAGAGCTTTCATGGGTTTTGTTCCAAAAAATGTTAAGTGACTCAAGATACAGAGTGCATCCCGTTTCTGCAGCCTGTATTAATGTGATTCATTGACTTGGACAAACATAATAATAACACTAATATTTAGACTGTACAGGTAGAAATGGTTAGCATAGCAAATACCCCCCCCCCCATGCCTTTCATTTCTGCTGCTAAGACTTTAATATGTGAAACACCTACATAGAAAATGCCCACTGGTGCTATAGTTGGGTCTTTATAGCAAAAAGGCAGTAGGTATGTCTGTAAATACGATTCATATTTTTTTGTTACAAAAGCTTGGCTGCAACAATAACAAGATAAGGTAAATTAATAACTTTAGTGTGGAAAATAATATAATGAAATAGTTTCACAAACTGGGTCACAATTTGTTTGGTTATATACAAAATTTTGCTGCAGTTTTCCATAAATACCTACTGAATTGTTCTGATTAAAAATACCTACTCATTCTTTGCATTAATACACCATCACGTCTCTGAAAACCTACATTAAACAGTTGAAATCAGAGCTCACCTAAAGCTTCCATTGTGCAGAAGGCATTCCAATTTATTTCTCAGCTTTCTCATGATATTTTATTAATTACAGGCTGCAATACTTCTATTTCAATATTTAGAATGTTTTCTTGGTTTTCTCCTGTTCATTCTGAGTCCCTCAGCAGAGGTTTATATGATATATAAATAAGAAAGCCCAATAAAGAGCTATAAATGAGTGTTGGTGTTCACTGATGGCTCAAAAGAAATTCACTGAAATCAATACAGTACAAACATAACTGGATGAGTGGTATCATATCAAGATCCAGTACTGTCTACACATTTTATAGTACAAATAGTGAGACATTACAGCACCTTCTATTATACATTTTTCAACTAATCCAATAAGGAATAAAGTACTTAAGAGCTTAAGGTGCAAAAGGGATAGAACACATCAAAATTGGAGCCAGCGCTACATAATTCCATGATTTTTATTATCCTATAAAAGGAATAGAGATTCTTTCAGGTATTGGTACTGAAACCTGAGGAGAACTACTCCAGAAGAATGCGTTATAGTAAATACTGTACAAATACCATACTTTGAGCTTATCCATAAAAATTTCCAGTTTCTGCTGCTCATTTCTACATTATTTAACATTTTCTTTTTTGTGTATGTTATACGCATAGGCACTGTGTATACAGTTTTTTATAAGGAAGGTGAGATATTAGGAAGTCTTTTTGACCACTGTGACCCTGACCAGGACAATCTATTAATAAAAACGGATCAATGGATGAATATATGTAAAAATGAAACAGTCCCTCTATCACAAGCAGATCTTGATTCCTTGAAAACAGAAGATCAGGCCAATACTGTGCATACAAAAAGAACATGTTACAAACAACACTGTGGACTGAGGTGTGCTGTGCTGACCTAAAGACCCAGGACACTGAGCAGATAACAGGGTTCTATCTTTCAAAGAGTAAAATATCCACAAATGTTCCCCACCTCTTCCTGGGCACAAGGTCTGGGGGAACAGCTCTGTCCCCTTTGTGAAGAGGTAACCTTTAACAGGCAGTAGGCATCATTGGCAGAGAGTGAAACAGCAGAGATTTTCCTGAACGGTGGAAAGCAGAATGGTTCCCTGTGCACTCCTGGGTCACCTTTCATAAGGCAAACACACACAGTAGTGACACTGTCAACACTTTGACAGCTAAACTAATGACAGGTGCCCTTTGCAGGAAAAACACCACCACGTTAATCAAAAAAACAATGACAACACAAACAACTGAAGAGGCCAGGGTGATGGCAGTGTCTACTAAACTGTGTCACTGGCTATTCATATGTGAAAGGCCATTTAGAATAAATGGTTTAAAGCCATTTTTTCAGACTTTATTAGTGAAATTCTATTGGGATATTAAGGCATAAACAAAGTCAATACCTAGCAGATTAGGCCTCTGTTCAAGTAAATCAAAGAACAACGACAAAATAAACATTCTGGAAAATAAGTTATTGCTTAGTCAGTAGTTGCTGATGCCGAGTACAGCTATATTCCTGTGTCTATACTATTCTGATGTCTCCTGCTTCTGTTGCTAAGCAGTGACCTCTTAAACAAAGGGAACATGTAATACAAGGACAATCCTGCTCATTGCAACACACTACAGGCCAATAAGGATAAGATTCTTTGAGGAGCTGGTTGCCATGGCATTATGCAGCATCCTTTTGGTTATCCATGGAAACCAAAACTGCAGACTTGCCACAGTGTTTGTGGGTCAGGTACATTGATTGTAGGTTACATAAACAGCAAAGGATGGCTGTGCCATTCCCATCCTGAAATGTTCCAAGGTCAAAAATATACCACATCTGCAAAGGTAGATGTATGAAAAATTTGACTACAATACCTAAAGTCAATAAGACTAATGTTATAAATACTGCAGGCACTGTAAGATCAGTGAGACTATAAAATGAATGGAGGAAGTGTTCCAAATTTTAAGGAATGATGAGGGGAGATCAAGTGCAATAAAAAGAGATGCACAATTGCAAGAGGGTGTGACTTTTGATCTCACCATTAGAATCTGATTATAGTCTGTGTAGTGACATGCAGTGGCATTATGGGTAGTTTCCTATAGTCCCTGGCCGTTTGGTAGGATTGGGGAGTGGACACGGTCTCTGTGTATTTGCACCCTGCTTACATACACAGAAAAAAGTAATGGCAGATCATTTTCATCCTCCCCCTGCCACCTAGTATTTGACTTGATCCAATAACCTGCATGTGTTGTTCTCTTTTATGTGGGCACAATAATCTTAGTGGTCTCTCTTCTAAAATCACTCTAATACACAGTGTGGACATCTATGTGGAGATCTAACCCATCTGATTATGCATCCTGCTTGTAGACTTATATAGTAAATTAGGGGTCTAAAAACAAATCACTTAACTCAGGATATGTGTGCGCACTTTTAGTCAGCTGGCTGCATGATGGTCTAACAGCATCTTCACATTACATAAAGCCCAGGTCTGGAACACACTATTTATTTAATTAGCACAAACTTCCCCCTAGGGATCTCACTCCTCATCCCCTTTTCCTCACTGGCTGTTTGTTTGCATTTCCTGTGTAATGATGAAGTACTCTGGGATAATGCGTCAAATGGCTGCGAAAGACAGACCATCAGCACCCCATGATGCACCTATGGCACCCACTCTGCTCTTCAATTATTAACCTTTATTTACCTTTACAAAGTTACAAAAGCAGCTTTATAATGATCTACCCTGTGGTAAATGCAGTCCCTAAGGAAACACTGACTTTGAAAGAATTGCAATAGTCACTGGAAATGATGGAAAATTTATAGCTTGTATCAGACTCCAATGGAAGGATATTTCAAGTTATGGATGTAATAAATTTTTGAGGACTCTAAAGCAATTAGACAATATATGTGCAAATGCAGTATTTGGGAATTCCTTATTTGGGAAACTGATTGGAAAACAGTTTGGATGATACCGTATAAATACTGGTTAAGAAGGTTTCATATGAAATAATTAATCGAATTTACCCAGTAAAGACCCATGTTGTACAACGTTTTACAAGTAAAATACAGTAGATGTCAATTGACTTTTGTGAAAGTATCTCTGAAACAATTCAGCATCTGTTCAGGCTCTACCCTGTGGTTAAAAATTTCTGGATTGAATTGCAAACTTATACTAAAAATGTGTCCCATAGTGAATAGTTTGAAAGAAAGAGATGTCATAACAAGCTTCACTTCCCTTGAAAATAATGCTAAAATACTGTTTATAATCGACTTCATTATTATAAAGCCATGTTATTAGATTCATAGAGAAAAAAGGTCTGAAAACAATCGTATGTTTTGAACATTTCAAAATTGATATGAATAACTGATATGAAAAACAATGTTTAAAAACAAGAAAGTAATACAAACCTTCCATTTGTTTAGTCTTTTTGTATAACATATTTGTATTACAATGTATAACAATGGCTATGTTCCTTAATATGCTATATGTACTCTTGCTAGCAGAATAATCATATAGGAGCAGTTTATTTTAAGGACCTAGTTACTACAAGGCAATAACCATGACCAGTTTGCTCTCTGCTGCCTCAACTCAGGTGTCTGAAGCCTGGGCACCTCCAGTCTATCAGCCATACATTTCTGTGGAGTCCGTTGACTGCTGAACTATTCTGGCATAATTTGTTAAAATCTGGTATTCTTAGCTAAATATACTAGCAGATAGTTACTGTCAGTATTTTACTATTTATTGTACTTGTTTTATTTGGTGTGAATCTGCCTTTTCAGTAAATACTAAGAAAAAGGGTAAGTTCATGCTTGCCTTGCAGAATATTCCAGAAAACTCGAGCCTTTACTGCCACAGCACCACCTAATGGTTATATGATGTTACTCTGACTACCCACGAGAAGCAAAAACTCATTGCTGAAAAGGCATAAAACCATCCATCATCATTTACTGCTTAATCCTGGCCAGGGTCACAGTGGTCCAGAGACTATCAAGACATCAGTGAGCAATGAAACTGCCTCCGCAGGGGACGGCAATCCATCGCAGGGTGGCCACACCAGCACACACTACAGGCAATATACAATGACCAATGAACCTGTAACAGATTTTTGGACTGTAAGAGGAAACCAAAGTACACAGAAGAGACTCGCTCAGACAAGGGGAGAACATGCAAATTCCACACAGACTGAGCTGGATTCAAACTTACACCCACCCAGCCCAGGTGCTGTGAGGCAACAGCATTACTCACCACCCTGCTGCCCCCACAAAAACCAGCACTGTAAAAATAAAAGGATCCCGTAGGACAAGCAAGACTGGCCAAGGTCATAACAAACCAAAAAGTATTTATTGTCAAAAAATTAGTCACAAACCATTTTCTAAAATCGGTTAACTAAGGATCATGAAGTAGACGGGCATGCAAAAGAACCCGCACTGTACAGTATAACTTACAAAACTCAATTAGATGTTTGTAACTTAATTTATAATGTCAAGAAACAAAGTGATAAATTGGTCATTACACAATAAATAATACAAATGAGCCCTGTTAAATCCTTGAAAATATTAATTGGGGGAATTAAAGGTGCAGAATCTAAAAATTTTGAAACAAGGAGGAACTACATTGTTGCACATATTTCTCTATGCTGTACACAGTATTGTAACCCAGTTCTTACATACCACCTAGGGTCTTAGTCTTAACTGAAATATACCCACAAACTAGGAGTATCTGGGGAACTCAAGGCAAAGTGAGTGAGCTGGCGATAAACAGGCAGGCTGTTTAGAACTCGACACTTGTAATTAAAGGATTTGTCCCTTCTAGAAATAATTTAACAGATATGGAGGTGGAAAACCACAGGGTTTGCTTTCAAGTTGCTCGAACATGACTGTCCACAAGAGCATTTTTGGGATGAAGTAACCCTTTGCTGTAGACTAAGTCAGGAGTAACCAGCTGCATGTGCATATTATGAAAGGTGCATTCACTCAGGACAGTCTGATAAAGATGAGATAACCTTCAGCTTGGTCTTTTTTAAATGACTGTTGGGCCAATTTGGGTGCAGGAACTGTTATGAATTTCCTAAAAAAGGAAAGAAACTTCTCACCTGCCAAGATTTACAGACAACCTGCGCAGCAACCTACTGCCTTCGCAGCACACTTTTACAATATTAACACGTTCTTGAAAGGCCAGTTAAATGCATTTTGTTTTGCACATACTGATCAGAAAAGGCTGCTTCTCCCAAAGCTTAATGTGGACTTTAATCATGGCTGTCTAACAATGCCAACAATGCTGAGATTTTTGTGTAATTTAAATACTAACATTTGCTGTACAGTGAAAAATGGACAACATTGTAAATATTGTGGTTCTGCACTGATATTACTGAAATCCATGCAGGACAGAATATGGATTCTGCCCAGGTGTTACATCACATCAATGTTCTCAAGATAAAAAGAACATTCCAGATACTAATTTGGTCCAGATTAAACTTGTCTTCTGTGACACCCTTTTTTCTGTGACTATGACACAATGAGTGATACATAGCTGTGACTTTTTTTTTTTAATACAAGTATATACATCTGTAGGGCAGCAGCAAGGTAATCAGCATTTTAGTTAACCACTGCTTTATATACTGTATAAAAATAGCCTTTGGAGTTTAGAAAAACATTGTTTATAATCCGGTTTAGCTTCAAATCTAAACAATTGGAGGTTCGACATATGATTAAAAAAGACTACTGCATCAGAATGAGCAAGAAAGCCACAGACACTGCTGCGTAGATATAGCATATAAGCCAAAACTTAACTCTCTGGCCCCCAGTGTAAAAAGTACAATCCCTGACAGTGTAAAGTCCCATGTGGATGCAGCAAAAATAGCAAATCTGTGTCAGGATTTGGCCTGAATGCCATTGAAATAATGCTTACGTTCATTTTGTGTAATACTTCCATTACTTTCTAGTATTTAAAATAGTTTATTGTAGAATATGAAAACACTATATACAGATTTCACATGAAAACTTGATAAATGTTCAAAACATTTTACAGAGAAAAAAGTTACCGGAAGTCTGTGACAAAACCAAGTACCCATATCTGGGGAACTCGAGACAAACACAGCCAGTGAGCAGGTACTAAACTAAGAGACAGTGTCACTAAACTGCCTACAGAAGGTGATTACTGTGCGCAGAGAATGCTTTCTAAGAACCTCAGTAACAGTACTTCAGGTTTTCAAATAGCTTTTTCTTTTACAACTCAAAAACAAATTATACATGTCATTAGTATTGTGGAATTCTGTCACTTGTTCAGCCACATATTGTAGGATGGACAACGGTGGCTCCTCGGGAACAGGGTACTGCATTCAGAGACTTGATGTGAAACCGTTCCTTCGTAGACTCAGTATCCAAAACAGAAAAAGGATACTACACTTCCCATTAGCTCCCATGCTTTTTTTCAGGTGAATCTTCACTGAGTCACATCCCATGTCCTGCTCATACCTTCATTCCGCTGCCTTAAGCCAACAAGGACCCATTTTAGCAACCTTGGATTTTTTTGCTAAAAAAAAGGGTAAAATGAAAGAAACAAAAGGGATTCTGTTACATTCAGCCCTTCCCCCACCCTGCCTTTCCCAACTCAAAGCTAGTTCTTGTCATCCTTCTTCTCCTCCTCTTCTGTAGGGTAAGAGTGCCACGTCAGCCGTTCCTCATAGAAAGAGATGACCACCTGAGGACACTTCACATTGGCCTCTTTGGCTGGGACCAGATCAGCTTCATCAGAGTTCTTCCTGTAGATGAAGGCAGGGGGAACAATGAGAAGGTGAAAAGAGGAGATAGTCAGGCTACTGACTTTCTCCACACTGTAACCACGACAAAAAAGTAAATTAAACTGAAATCAAATCAACAGAACCACATATCGTGAGGAGAGTAACTCATAACAACAACAACAACAACAACAACAACAATAATAATAGTTGTTGCTGCTATTATAATCATCATCATAAATATCCACAATGGATATCTACCAGTAGATTTCACTAAGCACAACCCATAACTTTTCAGTCAAACTTTTTACCGCAAAAATTGTACAAAGCGATAAACAAGCTATTTTCTAACAAGTTCTTCACGTCATTTGCCACCATTTTAGCTATTCAGTGTGGTGTTTCTAATGCTGGTTATATGCTTAACTTTCATTTCAGTCCAACCTTGTTGTCAGACTATCATCAAAAGGTTAATTTTGTCATGACAACAGCTGACAGGGTAATGAGTTTGGCTAAAAGACCAGTTAGGCTGTCCCAGCACTGCTATCAAAGGTTATCCCACCATCGGGTATACAATTAAATGTTGGTTAGCTGTGATTAAATGTTAGGTCACCTGGCTCCATACAGAAGAGCTTCTATATTTGACATCTTTATATAAACGAATTTAAAAGCTATCAATTTAATACTACAGAAAATTAACATCATCATTAACATAACCAGAATCAGCAACAGCAACACACCATTTCATGAGGAACATGAGTTCCCCACTGGAGTCTGTGGCCCCAATGATACGTTCAGGATCCAAACCTCGAGCAAAGCCACGGAGTTTTTCAGGCTGAAAACAAACAGAATTTTATTTAAGTGAAAATAAGCTAAGACTCCCAAGGCCAAAACAAACATGTCTCCCATCCTTCAGGGCAGTTTACCTCATCCTTCCTCTTTTTGGGGCGACTGTCCTCTCCTGTCCCAGTTGCTTCACTGTCAGACTTAGTTGATTTCCTCTTACTAGCAGTTTCTTGGGCCTTCTTCTGGGACTGCAGGAACTCAGCAATAAGGTCTGGACAGTCAAGGTTGTCCTCTGGCTCCCAAGTGTTGTCCTTACTGGTGACAGATAGGAACATGCATCTGCACTTTGCTCATAGTCCTTGCATTCAGTCATTAATTTTAAGTCCACAGATTTACTGAAGTACCTCCATTGAGCAAAAATGATAAAGTACACATTGTGAAGAATTTAATTACATAATTAACTTTAAAATAACATTTGCTGATATCACATCACCTCAAATCAAGTTAGCAGAAGAGACTATAAAAATCATACTAAGTTCCACTACTGTGTAAGTGCAGTGCTGTTGACTTAGGAAATGTCCTCTACACTGTTTAAATGAAGCAACCACCTAGAACAAGTAAATGCCGCAATTCCCCTAAAAGAGAGACCCAAGACAGAACCCCACCTACTGCTGTAGTGCCTTTGAGTAAGATACTGACTTCAATCCCCTCCAGTAAAAATTACACAGCTGGACAAATAGGTAAATCACTGCATCTAGTTAGGTACACAGATGTCACATTACAAGATGATCTGAAGGAAAGAAAGTGTGTGTGTGTGTGTGTGTGTGTGTGTGTGAAGAGCAATAAAATGAGTTTAGACTTTTGTGGCAAAAGCTAAAAACAACTCTTTTAAAAAAGCATGGAAAACGTGATTCGAGATTGAGAGTTACATTATACTGCAGACGTCAAACCTTGAAAAATGTCAAAATACCTGTTATTAAAATTTAAAGAGATATTTCTATTTTAAAATTCTTCTGTGACTGTGCATAGGATATGCTGATTTGAAAACAAATGTTTGAGCTGTTATGTTTACTGTGCTGAGACTTCAGTGGACCACAATGGCATTTAAATCCGAGCACTGCATTTATGCTTGAGTACTCACTCAGAGAAGCCCTTCCACTTGAGAAGGTACTCAACCTTGCCTTTGACCACCCTCCGGTCCAGAACCTTCTCCACTACATACTCCTCCTCTTCCTCCTCTAACACCTCCTCCACCTTCTTCTTGTTCTGTTTCTTCCCAGCGGTCGCCGCCAGCTTGTCTTCTGGCTGTGGGACTGATCCAACAAAAGGACAAATATGAAGGAGCAGCATGCCCATAGGTAAATCTCTTCAAAACAAAACATGACACTTCTGATTTTTCTTGACAGCGGAAAAAGTGACACATATCAGACGAAATGCCATGAGGTTAGACAACAACAGAATTGTCAAAATATAAAAAATCCTGGAAAAAATGTCCTATTATTTAAATCCCATTTAAGTGATTCACTACATATAGCACAAGTATCCTAGTTCTGTGGAAACTTAAAGAAAAATATGGATAAATATTAATAAATATCTATTTACAAAAATAATTTATGTATTCATATCGAGCAGACATGCAAATAATTACACAAATTTAAGCTTATACACTTACAACATATCTATGTATTGGTATCGTACATCTTTCATTATCGTTAATTGGTTATTCTAAATTGTCCATAAAGTGTGAATACGTATGTGAATGTGTCTGGCCACCTTGTGATGGACTCTACATCCCTATTGCCCTATTACACTGTGACAGGCTGCAGACTCGGGCAACCCTGACCAAGAATAAATGGTTAATGATCATAGACAGATGGCTGGATTACGCCTGTCTCTGTAAAACAGTAAAGCACAGGGTTGAAAATTAATCATTTTTGTTCTTCCATAACGTAGATTTATCTTATTGTAATTATGCCTTATTTTTTGGTGAGACAGTTGATAATTTTAGGAGATTTCCTATAATTTTCCTCTCCTATACATTTTCTATTGCTGTTTAATAAAATATTAAAGTATTTTTCTTATCCAATTAGTCAGTCAAGGATAATCAGCAGAGTACTTGATTATTATTAAAATAATCTGAAAAGCTGCGTAGGATTTTTATAACTGGGGTATTTAAAGTATTACAAATCGTCTTTCTGAAAGTACAAAATGGTCAACCATGAAAAGTTCACAATTATGGGATTAAAACATTTTTCAGCATCATGCTCACATTTATTGTACAATCATCCATCTTTAAGAATTTATCATTTATTCTTGAAATTTAAATGGACAGTAATTAAGAGTTTTATAAGAATTCATGCTACAATAAGATCTTCAGGACCAAATGATGCACATTAAGCAAGGGTGGCTTAATTTTACACTAGGCACAGTGACCATACCCTACACAACCACATGGCAACACAAAATCAGACAGACATTTTGTTCACAAAAGGGATAGTTTGTTTACAGGTGCTGCAAGAGTGGGTGCATCACTAAGCAGCTCTGAACACCAGTCATATTCAGCAGGGATGAATCTGTGGAACAGCTGGGTTCCTTTCCAACATGTGCGGGGGAGCCAAGGCACTCAGGAGCCAATGTGGTTGCAAAGAACAAACAAAGAGGTGGACAGCATTCTACTGCTATGAACAAACAGCACCAACTAATAGCCTTAAAGGTATTCTGTCTCACACAGGGTAACTGAGGCACACCAGAAACTCTTCCATGCTAGTTTCATGCCACAAGACTGTTCCAGTTACAAGATTAACATGATCTGAAGTCACAGAGTCCTCACACACTCCATAATTACCTCAGTGATCATGTGCCACCTCACTACACTTTGCACCACCTCACTTGCCTGTTTGTTTCCTTCTTATTTTTCAGTTTACTCATGAAATATATACATGTATATATGTTTTTGTCCACATATCTTTTATATTGTATGTCGCTGCACCTCAATTGCAATATCCCTCTAGGATTAACAATCATTCAAACATTCAATCAATCAATACATCCAGAAATGTTAACCCATCTGGATGTTAGAGATATATGCAACTGAACAGTGGACATATCCAATAAAATGTTTGTCCTACTCCAGTCCACAGGCATGGTAGAATGAACCACACCTTCGATTTTGGTCAGAACCCAAAGTTAAGTCTTTCACTGTTAAACAGAACTAGGACATGCAGGCTAAATACTCCTTCAAGCATAAGGCCCATTATACTTCAAGGTCTAATATTTTTATTCAATTAGCTCAAACTTTTCTCCACAGCAGTAACCAGTGTTAGCTTTGTAAAGCAATTTTCTTGCAGTTAGTTTACCCATTTATACAGCTAGACTTTTCACTGGAGCAATTCAATGCAAGTACCTTGCTCAAGGGCACTTGCACAGCAAGACTAGAGATTCAAATCTAGGTCCTTTCATTGCAAGGTGAAAAGTAACTCCAATCCTATTTGCTGCACAAATACACAAATTTTGCACACTTTGTTAACCCTGAAATGATAATAAATTTGATGTGAATAGATAAATCAAAAATTTTCATAAATATTCAGCTATTAACTAAATTTATACAACTGAACTTTACACTGGTAACACAGTGTACTGCATAAATCTATTAGTCTCTGACTGCACATATTTATTACTAATTTTTCCAGCTCGCAGCTCATATTAGATATGCTGATGCACATCCCTGTAGCTAATTTTATTGTGCTGTTTGTATATTTATGTATCTTCGATATTTGTTACAATATGTTTGCTCTACCACTTTGCTGTTCTACATGTTCAGTGTGTCTGATGGAACATCTAAATGTGAAATTTGTTCCATGTGTAAATCTTACCATATATACGTAAAAAATTCTTGGCAAAGACAGGTGGTGTGCACCTTTTGGTATCATCCTGACAACATTCTGGTTTACTGACATTCTACAAGTCACACTGCACCTTGCAAGAAAACCAATTTTCAGTGCCAGTGTCAGCTGTATAGTAATGCTGAACATACAGAAACTGGGGCCATGTTGCAATACACATGACTGACTTTATCAAGCAAATTTCTTCTAAGCAGCTATATTAATCTTTGAGGGAAATTCACTTGGTTGCAGCAGCATAAAATGCATATACTTTATACACACACACACACACACACATTGCAGATACACATGCAGGGGAGAAAAAAAGAGATAAGTAAAGGAATACAGTATTAACTCAATAAACATATGCGCACTTATACATAGAGGGCAAAGCGAGGTGGTGCAAGGTGTGATGGGTAGAGGCACTATTAGGTCACTAAGAGGTCACTTTAAGGCCATTAAAGAATTTAAAGAATAAGTTCTACACATCATAAGAACTGCTACAGATTTTAAACAGGTGAATGTGATAAATTACTTAGACCAAGACACATTTTTGTCATTTTTAAAGAAAATATAAAACAGTACATAAAGGTACTAAAAGCATTACTGCATTCTAAACCAAAATCAATTTTATACAGAATGGGATAAGTTTAATTATCAAGCTTTAATTATTAAATGTGTCAAATGTATTCAGTTTTCTTAGCTGCACTTGCAACAGCACCATATCAGACTGACCTTCAAATACTGACTACTACAAACTGGATAGCAAATGGGGTGTGTTTTTAACATTTTCAGTATTTCTAATTAAACTCAAAGCAGCCTAAGAATTGTTTTTTTTTAAGTTTTATTTTTTGGCTTTTTTACATTTTTGCCTTATATTGTTTCTTCAGCTTTTGATTTAGATTTTTAAGCTTGCCATTCATTTTATAAAGCAATTCACTATAAATGCATTTCTATGACTTCAACCAACAATCTTCAGTTCTTGTGGTCAGGACTTCCAACCATCAGACCATTTCAAAATGTTAAGCCGGCCAGAGGTCAACTTGTAATTTTATTATCTAAAATAACACAAAGCACTGTACACATTACTGTATCACACAATTCTCATTTCTTATTTGGAAAAGCATGCCTTTAAGAGGGGAAAGTATACAACCCAGTAACTGGCAATCTTGCACATACAAGCAATACAAATAGCACATAGATGCCTTCTCATTCTAAGAAAAAAGTAAGTTATGAAAATATTGTCCAAATAATGTAATGTAATGTGTAAACATCAAACGAAAGATCAGAGGTTTATTACTGTTCTGAATCGACTACTTTTGACACCTCACTCACTCAGCATGTTATCAGTTGGAACAATCCAACTACAAAACCAGACAATTCAATTATTAAATATGACGAGAGTAACTTTCAATGTAAAAAAAGACAACTATATATTATAACACTGCATTCCTATCGCCGCAGATGTTAAGACGGATACGAGGTGGATGCTTGGCAGTCAAGACCTAAATCCTGCCGTTTTAAATAAGGCAAGACTCTCTCTGTGTGTGTGTGTGTGTGTGTGTGTGTGTGTGTGTGTGTGTGTGTGTGTGTGTGTGTGTGTGTGTG
>UFQX01000423.1:0-63348 GCA_900497675.1 Arapaima gigas | reverse complement strand
TGTGTGTGTGTGTGTGTGTGTGTGTGTGTGTGTGTGTGTGTGTGTGTGTGTGTGTGTGTGTGTGTGTGTGTGTGTGTGTGTGTGTGTGTGTGTGTGTGTGTGTGTGTGTGTGTGTGTGTGTGTGTGTGTGTTTAACAAGCGGCTCATTGGTGTCGCGCGAAGAGGAGTTGGTTCTCCGCCTTGCCTGACCTCCCTCACCTCTCTCCATGTTTCTCTGCCCTTCATTCAATCACAGAAAACACAAAGGCGCGCGATTCGAGCCCCTCAGCCGAACAACACGCAGGTCTTTTTTTTTTTTTTACACATTTACGGAGGAAAAGGGCGAAAAGGTTGAAACCAAGCAAAGCGGTCAGAATTGGACTCATGGTTCTCAGGTAAAAAGGCTTGCAATACAACTTACCTCACGTGCGCTAAAAAAATAAAAAGCAACTCAGTAGACAGCGGGCTAGCTAGCAACCAGCCACACTGTGTCTACTGCACTGTTAAATTATCACAATCCTTTTGGTTCTCAATCTGATAAAGACACGTTTAAAATATAAAAGTAAAATTACAGCCAGTGTTGCGCGTGTTTTGGGGTCGCCTGTAAATCGTTCCACAAATACTTGCTTCTCCAAAACAAAGAAAATTCAGCAGCCCCGCAACCCGCCACTTTACACTGAGCATGCGTAGAAGATGATTCTACCGTAAGGCATTCCGGGAAACGTCGTTCGTTTTCAGGTGACTCTATCAAGGTACAGTATCGCCTAAAAATATTCAGCGAAAAGCACTCAAAGTATTCACAAAATAAAAATATGTGGAAAAAACTGGGAAATATTTAAAAAATATCCATGGTTCCCCACTCACACCAGAACGATACATCTTTGCCATCTCCCTTACGACCAACCCATACATTTCTCACCTAAGATGAGGCCCAGGACAGCTCAGTGAGTAGCAGAGTCCTCTAGAGAAGCTCTCCATACTAAGACAATTGCCTTTTGGACACCACAATGGTCCAGGGAATGCTTCTATCTCCGAAGTAAGCTTAGAGGGGGTACACTGTGTACTTCCATTACTGCACACTGAGTTATAGAGCTTTTAAGTATCACCATTTAACCTAAAAATCTAAACAAAAAAATATATATATTTTTTAAAAAAGCCATAGTGAGTTTAAACAAGTATGAATTATTTACATTTTTTGGAGGGAGAGTCAAAGGGCACTGTCACATACTGCAGAAATGTACTTATTTTACCTTTTTGAGAGACCTTCTAGAAATAAATGCTTTTCTATTTTGCTATGAAAAGCATGAATCATGGTGCAGTTTAGCTCGCTGCAGGATTTTTGCAACAGTAGAAGTCCTCCACAGTCTCACCACCAGCCCCTAGTTTTGACAATATGAAGAACCTGTTGTCTGTGCCTAATATGACCTGAAGCATTGTGTGAAATGATAAAGAATGCAGGCAGCACACAGGATGCTATTACACACAATGTAAGTAATGGTAGAAAACATGATGTGCTCTCTTTATTATAAATTATTTATATTCAATTTTGTTTGCAGAGGTTAAACTCATGTTCTTTACATTTTCTTTGCAAATTGTTTCATAATATGCTTTTTAACCTTAAAAAATGGGTGTAAGTAAACTGGTATTTTATATGTGTACACATAAAGTGATTAAAGGATCCTGTTGCAGTCATATGTTGTATAGGACCTGTGTTAACATTTAAGATTTAATTTGCAAGTTGCTGAAAGAATCAAGGACATGTTGGACACTATACTACATCTTCTGTCTAACCTGGGAATACTTAAAGATTCCACAGGAGGAGCTGGAGACTGATGTGGTGGAAAGTGACAAATGATCTACCCTTCTCAGCAGGTGGCCACCATGCAGGGTAAACAGTGTTGAACATATACAAGTTAGAAGCAGTATGTATGCAATGCAGCAGTTGATACTGTCTTGGTCCTGTAGGTTGCCGGCTTGGAATGTGGACTTGCCAGCTTATGCCTCATTCCTCACCACTGCTGTCATAGCATTGAGCCAGGTCACCTTTGTAAACTGAAAACAGTAGTAAATAAATTAGTTTAAAAATGTACTAAAAAAACACAAACATAAGCAATGTGTTGAAACAACAGAGTTGAGATCTTTATGTGGCTTCCCAATTCTAGCTTGATGTGCAATCATGTTATGCTATTATCATAACTGTTGAGCTCTTAATGATATTAACATTTCTTATAATGTTCAAATAATTATCTAACTTGCAAAAAGTGTACTGAGTCATTACATGAAAATGATTTTAAATTTTAATGGCACAAACACAGCTTTAACTTTATTTTTGGAGGTTAGAAGTGCAACTTGAACATTATTATTGTTTAATTTTTATGAACTTTATTTAATAAACAGATTGGCTGGAATTTAAATATTAAGTCCCTAGTAACAGGGTTGGAAAGCTATATCTCAAAGTACAATATTCTCAGTTACTCAACTGAATAATTGAAGAAAACAGACCTTGGAAACCATAAACAGTAATGAACCACCCAAACACACTAATTATTTCCCATTTCCAGTTAAGCATCTGACATGCAGATGAGTAAAAGAATCTGGACTCATTACACTTTATCAAAATTGTTTTTTTTGTTTTAGTAATTGATTGTAACAGCTTTCCAGTGTAACTGGAAAGTTCCATCTTGTAGTTTTATTCTATGAAAAGTGAAATTACAAAAATAAATTCATCTTAGATTTAAATTTGCAAATTTTAATCCATAAGTCAAGGTTTTTCAGCAGTAAAACATGTCCATCAAGGGATGCTGTGAACTGCCGTTTTTTTTTTACACTTCTTCCACTTGTAAACTTTCTAATTATACAATTTTCAAAATGCAAGCTGAAATAATGGAACATTCTTGAAACTATTTTTATATATATATTTCACTAAGACATAATCAATTATTTGACTCTGAAGCAGACAGAGTTGAGTACAAGTTAGAAAAGTGCTGCTCAGGATTAACAGCAGTGACTGAACACTGGGGATGGTAGATCAGCAAAAATAACTTTCCATCACTTTTCTGATCTCAAAAAAGGCAGAGTAACAGAGATGGGAAGACTGGGGCCGGGGCAAGTCTGTAAGGAAGATTGCCTCAGCTTGTTGCCCATCTATCTGTTGCATAACATTTATCCCCCAGGAAAATCCGTAGAAATTAGAAGAAGACACATTAATAAAAAATAAAATGGAAATACTCTCTTACTATTCAGTAATCACAGTAATAATTCCCGTCTCTCTCACTCACACACACACACACACACACACACACACACACACACACACACACACACACAAAATAAAACAACAGATATGCTGTTGGATGGAGGATATACAAAAAGACAGTGTGTTTGTGTGCGTACAGGTATGGGGATTAGTCATCAATGAAGGTCATACGCCCAGGTCCATTCTTCATCCATCGCCGATACCTCTTCCATCTAGGATCTGTAGCCATCTTTACCTTCATTTCTTCCTCCTGTTCTTCCTTGTACAACTGTGAAAAAATGTAATAATAACAATGGCATCATGAGAGCTGATAGTCATTCTTCTTATTCATGCCTATGAGATGAAACTGTGTGGTCTTTCAACAAAGTCATCACTCTAGCCATTATAAATTATGTCCACAGCTTTATCTGTTCATTTTCATTTTCAATGTTACATTTCATTTACATTATGCTTAGAACAAAAATTTCTTGAAGAGGCATCAAATAAACTGTAAAAAATTGTGTAGTCTTGTAATACTAATTATGTGGAACTGTGAAAATGCTTAGTCTATTGGCAGAATATACATTGTTTTATTCACACTGAGCAAAGATTGTAGCACCCTCAAACTTGGTAAGAGGGAGTGTGAGTATGACTGCATGAGGAGGGGTGGGCAGCTACTATCATTTGGACCACTAGAGGTTTCTTTTTCTGTCATTCGCTGAGTTGTTTTTGTTTTACTCTTCACAGCTGCCAGCAGACTTATTCATCCAACTTTGCAATACACTACTGCTCTTTCTGTAAGTGTGCTGTCTGTACAAGTTGTTGCTCCATGTCTTTCTGCTGAAAAGAGTGCTCTATAAAAATTCTGTTTGTGAAGGTAATCAAGTTTCAGAGCAATAAATTGAGTGCAATATTTTTTCTGAATTTATTAATGGTTATTTTTCTAGGAGTGAGCCTGAGCTTTCATCAAGTTCTTACACAGTCCACATTCCAAAGAAGGCTATGAAACCCTGGATAAAGACTACTATATTTATTAGGGATGCATGATGATATCAGAATCATACTGGTATTGGCTGATAATTACTTAATTTAATTTTATCAGCTTCAGGCCAATGTTTAGAATTCAATATTTTATGACGTATCAATTTGTTCCAGAAGAGCAAAACACTTAGGTGACATTGGGCTATGGCACAGCAGTGTCTATATTGTGAAAGTTTTTCCAAGTAAGTGAGAGTGACAACTGTGAGAGAACATTCAGTGTGGCTTCTAATGTGGTCAAGGAAAAGAGACACAGAAGTTCCAGCAACAAGGCAGAGACACACTTGTTTAAAAAAATAATTAAAAAAAATTTTTAAATGTGTCCCTTGTACTACAAAAATAGATTGATGCACTTCCAGAAAAAGTTACTGTTATTAAGCCATGCTATTTCTTTATCATTGTATCGTTTTACGCTTTTTTAATTTTCATTATTTCAATTGCTGTTAGATGTTTTTAAATTAAAAAAAGTGTTATGTATAATTTAAGCTTACAGCCTGCAAACCACTCCCTATTTAGGGATCAGCTAGCAGTTAAATGTGGTTCAGCAGATGCTGTTTATTTATGGGTACATAGAAATCATTGGGTATATTCACAGACATGTACAATGCAATTATGGAGATAATTAAAAAAACAGCAACACAAAAACAACTATTTATGTGATTCTGATGAAAAGATCTTCAATAAAAGTTCATTATTGCTGCACGGTATTCATGTTTTTACCCATCTAATGAAATATAATGCTAAAATGACCCTATTTGCCCCTGTTTTGGTTTGCATAAAATTAATGTTAAAATAACCCTATTTACCTCTGTTTTGGTCTGCACTTCATTTTCCAGCAACATATTTTGACTGTTACATATTACTGCATCATTAAATACTGTGTATGTCTTAGTTACCTATTGAATGAACTTGTGGTTAAAGTTAAGGTCTTTCCCATTAGACGTAACACGAATTCATTCTTTGGTATCAACACATTTGCCTTTTATGGAAGGATTTTCAAGAACAAATTTGAATAAAGAGTGACAAGAGTTCATAATAATTAAGGAATCAATAATCAAATAAAGAATTCCTGGGGTTTCAATCTATGGGAAATAATAATTGATTTGGAACCATGATTTATCTTGCTGCTGAACAAAGTGAGAAATTGGCCTCAAATTTAATGTTTTCCTCCATAACAAACTTGTACAATATTTGGTTATAGTTTGTAACAACTCACCTGATAGTTCTCTTTGATCCATAGCTGCCTCTCCAGAAAAGTGTTCTTTTGTTGTTCATCGAGACTATCGAACTGCACCTGGGACATTCTCATATACTTGCGAATGATGTAGAGCTTCTCTGCTTCACCATATTCCTCACGGCAAATGGAAAAACGATAGACCCAGTTACAGTACCACACCACATAGGCACATGCATAGTATGGGAACAGGACTATTTGGCAAAGAAGGATATCGAGGATGTTGGGCTTTTGGTAGCCACCCTTAATGTCAATCTTATTCTTGATGATATCACGTATGATTTCCTCCTCCTCCTCCCGGACCTCTTCTTTGGGGCGTCGATTCCGTGCCTTCTTGGTCTTGTTGAGGAGTCCTTGCTGTTTAGCCAGCTCTGTGGCTTGGAGCCGATACTTGGGTACTGTAACAAGGTAGTTGATGGCTTCTGTGTAGCTGCTCCACCAGCTGTAGTACTAAGAACATATGTGAGGAGTTTGTGCTGAATGTTAGATGGACTTGTGCAAAACACGCCACACAACACAATGTTAAGGCCATTTCATATTTAGGCAGTAAAACCACGTAAGGGGTAAAAGATACTACCAAAAAAGTTCCACTGCGCCACCATTCTGAGGATTAAGTGGTTAATGATAATGGATTGATTGGACGGTTGGATGTTGACACCAAACCCTGCAAATGCTGATGATCCGGATGGACACCATCTACCACAGCAACATCTGTCCTACATGATTAACTTTAATCTACGAGCTGCACATAAAAGTAATTTAGTTTAAGAAAAACAAAAGAAGAATGGGATGAGTTGTCATACATAACTATACTCAAAAATCTCTCCAGTTCTTCATTAAAGCTGTATGAAATATGTGTTCCCACATATTCATAACCAAGTTACAAAAAATAAGCATGAATCACTGGAGCAAGTAAATCAGAGATTGTGGAACCAAACTTGTGCGTGACCCACTGACTTGGTACCCTGCATGAGAATCTGATATTAACAAGTGTAAACATAAACACCATATAAACCTAAGGATAAAAACCATCTGGTATCAATCAAAAACATACAAACTTACCTGGAAGACTGATATAGCACAGACAGTGACAAGAATGACAATCCTGATATCCACTTTAGGTGTTAGCCGCCTCCTGTAATATGCATAGTAGTGACGGTAGTATTCCTCCGGGTGATCCAGCATGTTATCGTAGTCCTTGCGAGACTCCTCATCCTGCGCAATAAGCAAGTTTAACTAAAAATCTGATTATAATTCTGTCAGTACTATTATTTCTATCAAAATTAGTCTCTCAGACGGCTTAAAGTTTCTCTCCTGCACTCCACATTCAGTACGTCTGTAACACCTAAACAGAATTCAAAAAAACTTGCATTTCCTCGTGTTACTTCATTGCCAAAGTGTTCCCATGTGTCTCCTCTCCTCATCTGTCTTCCTGTAGCTGCCCATAACAAATTAAACACTCTGATTAGAGCCTACAAAATGCTCACTGATCTGGACCCCAATACCCAGAGGTTCCGATCACTCCCTATTCTCAGGCAGACTGTAGCGCTCTTCTACCTGTGGCTGCTTGGTGGTGTCGCTCACAACAGGTTCAACATTGAAACTCCATCAGTTGTCAGTTTTGCCCCTAATGTGGTTGAACTCCTTCTGTCCCTCAGACATTGCCAGCATTCAGGAAGGGTGTCAAACCCATCTTTTTCAGACTCTTTTTTCTCCCAGTGACCTAAAAGCTACATAATAGTCCAACACCATCTGCTATGTGTTACTTGTATGGATAGCTACTAGAATATGTACTACTTCCTTCATTATCAAATAAATTTTTATCCGTAATAAATATTTATCAGTCAAACGAACTGTGTTTTAGTGGTCGTATATCTGTACGTAAAGCTCTTTGATGTTTAGGCACTTGTTTAGGCACTTTGAGCTCTAAGGGGAGAAAATGTCTGATTACTGGCACATTTACAATCTGCGAGATAAGGTAAGTCACGACAGTGTCGACATCAGTATCATGACATAGATATAACCCATTCTGATTCAAATGAAGAGCAGCCAGGTACAACACGGGTCACTCTGCGTCGTTACTTTGGTTCCGAGACACTGTTGTTGTTACTCACTTTGAGAGTCTCGTAGGCTGTGGCCAGGAGCAGAAACTTCTGCTGCGCGCTCTCTCTGGTCTCGCCTTCGAGCCCCGGGTCGCCCGCGCGGTACCGGTCCGGGTGGAACCTCCTAGCCAGCTGTCTGTACGCCCGAGCAATTTCTGACTTTGAAGCGTCTCTCTTAACTCCGAGCACATCGTAGCATATATGTTTACCGCAATAGAGTCCATCAATTAACGCGGTCGCCGAAGGAAGGCAAAGTGTTAAAATGAAAATAACGTTCCTAAACGTACCCATTCTCCTACGAAAAGAAACTTTTCACAAGCAACCCTCATCTGCATCTGGTCGCCGGATAGCCCCGTCACTGTAAGAGGTGCGCACGTTGTATGCTGGGTAATGTAGTTTGACTGCTGATATCTCCCGTAGCGACGTTTACTTTTCTGCTACTGGTTGCTGGGAAATTCGTCTGCTGAGCGACACAGAACTTGCATGCTGGGAAATGTAGTTTGAGTGGTAATATCTCCCGTGCCAATAATTGAATATCTGCAACTGGTCTCAAAATGACACCGTCAAACCAAGCGACAAGGAAGCCCCATGCTGCGAAACGTAGTTTGAGCCCTAATATAATTTATTTTATTTTTAAATTTTTATGCTAATATCTTTTACGCTGACGTTGCTTACTCATTTTCAACAAAATGATTCCGACCAAGAGCACGGCTTGCCTTTCTCAATAGGACATGGGACGTGGATGGGTGTGCGGTTTTCAAGGTGATAAACTTAAAAGATTGGTATTTTATTGCGTAGACGTAAAAACTTATAGTTTTTTATTACCTCAATACAGTCTAGGCCAACTTCTTAAAATGAAATTATGTACTTTAATTTCTTCTTCTTTTTCTTTTTCATTATTATTATTATTATTATTATTATTATTATTATTACTCCGTGTAAATTAGAAAATAATTTTTGCGAGCATAGTACGCTAACTTCATATTATAAGTCACAGCAAATAAACGTGTGCGCTGAATGTCTGCGTAGGAAAGATATTAAACTAAACGAAATATGGAATATAAGAGGAAAATATTTTGAATTATTAGTAAAATATTTTGGGAATATATGGAAAATTTCTTGTCTTTCGCGTGTGTTGAAGCACGAGCTCGACCTGCAAACCAATGCAAAAGTCGCGGCTGCTCGTGCCAACGTGTTGTTACTGCTGGTCACCAGGGGGCGCGCGAGGACAGTGGAGCCCGACCGGTGCGCTGGGTTGACAGGTGCAGTACGAAGCACCTGTTCGGGTCACATGTTTACAGCTCATTTGCAGTGCAGTGTTTAACACTTAAAAATAATTATATACAAAACCTGCATTTAAACAACCATCACTCATTTACTTTCTTTTTTGTATGCGCAGGATATCTGTCAACTTATCCTGTATATTCGTAATAATTATTTTATTTACTTACTGGCCTCTGTCAGAGTGTTCTTTAATATTTTTTCTCTCCCTGGTAACAGAGATGGGTCAAAATTTATTTTAAAAAAACTATTACTTTCAAAAAATAATGAAATAAAAATGTTTATCTAAGAATTGCATGAGTTAAAGTAAGAAAGTATGCAGTCAAAACAATGGTCAAGCATCAAGTCACTTTGATTCAAGATATGCTTTTAAAAGTTCAGAATGACTAGCACATTTTTACAGTTTAAACACACAGGTTAGCTCATGAAAAAATGTAGTTATATAGGATATGCAATTTCAGGATATGCAATTTAAGATAAACTTTTAATACCAGCTCCCAGTTTATGCAGTAGATGCCCCACAATAATGCAGAGCCATAATGAAGTGCCAAAAATTCATCCTTTGGAAGTCAGTAAATTACAGTTTCCTGTGTTGTAAGTAGCTTGTTCCTGTTACACAATGGGCAATTTGTCATAAAAGTTATGTTTGGTTTACCTTAGAAGAAATGTTTAGGATGAAGCAATGCAGCCACAGGTAACTAACTCTTCAGGTTACTACTCAACCTTTACTTGATCTGCTTTTGCGAAATAATATTCACATTTATTACAATCAATACATCTGGGACGTATACATATTTTTTCATATGTGCAGGAGCTGCTCTTGTACCTCTAGCAGGTAAATTGACGTGAAGAAGGGAGCTGCTGATGAGCCTTTTTAGAAAAACCCTATAACTGAAATGATTTTTGTAATTCTTCTCATATAAGGTGTTTTACAGTGTTTTAGTGATATTTGTGAAAGCTGGTCTGGGGGTTTTTGGATCAGCCTGGAACAGATTTTTTTTCTCATTTAAAATAAAGTTAAATAGTGTCCTGGTATACACAATTTCAAGCATTTTCAATTACAAATTAATTGCGGAAATTAGCTGCTTGTTCAAGTTATGGTCATAATTGTCCAGAACCTATCTGGGAGCCCCAGGGCACAAAGTTAGTCAAGATCCTGCAAAGCTTACCAGTCAACCACAGAATAACCACTCATACAGAACAGGCAATTCAGAATCACTGGTCTTTCTGAAACACATGTCTTTGCACTGTAGTAAGAAACCCACACAGTCACAACAAGAACATGCAAACTCCACTCAGACTGAGCTGGATTTGAACAGACACCCAAATAGACCAGGTTCTATGAGGTATCAGTGCTACTCACTGTACCACCATGTTGCTCAATATATTTTGTCACTCTGTCAAATCTGCTGTTTAAAACAAAATTAGAAATTAGGTACAGTAAAACTGGTTAAATGACCATTCAGATCACTAGCTAGGTGGCCCATTACATTCTATGAACTTGCTTTACTCAGTCAGTCCACTGCTTTGACAGTTATCCTAACTAGGCAATAGTTTCAGATATCAAAGTTAGGCAATAGCAAGATTTCAAATGGGGGCAGGTTAAATAGCCAGATAAATGCTGTTTATCTTAACAGTTTAAACTATGCATGTAAGTAAACCAAACATGGTTTTTAAGGTAGTGGAGGGAATAGGCATAGTTTACTGTTACCCTCTTCTGTACATGACTGGAGGGTGGAAACAAGGAGAACAAGCAAACTACACACACCCTGTCCTGGATTTGAACTGACCCCCATTGAAAGTAATAGTAATAGTTTTTAAAAGTAGCACTGTAATAGTAATAGGTTTTTAAAATTGTTTTTATTGAATCCACACCACTTTTATTATTTTTCACATAGATTGCTCAGGACCTGTGAGGCACTAACTTTAGCCACTGTGCCACAGATGAAATAGTATCGCATTGCTGTTACTGACGTTGAATGGCTGGTTAGAAAACAAGCAGTTCAGAATTTAATCAGTAAAAAGTTAACAAACTGGCTACACAGCAGGAGAAGAGCAGTAACTTGCTCATACATGTGTTTTTTAAATGCTAAAAATAGCTATATTTTCCTCTTCATGTCAACAAAATCTGACATTTTTGAAGGAGCAAAACCGCAACACACCGTGCAATGTGTTCGTGGACATTTAGCCATCCATTCATCTAGCCTTTATCAAAGAGGGTGTGGCACCATTGATGGGATTCCAGTTCATTGCAGGGTTTTCACACAGACACACACAAAGAAGATCCTTTTGCTATGTCTTTAACTTAACATCAGGTCTTTTACTTACAATCTTATAACAATGTACTATCTCAGATATTCTGGTTAGGTCATTTTTGGTTTTTTGAGCAGTGCAGTGCAACACTACACAATCCTAGTTTTGGAGGCACAGAGGCAAATGGAAGAGAATATTTGTTACAAAGTAAAATGAGAGTTTCTCACAGTGAATAGAAATTTTTTCAACAGAAACACATGATTTTGCACTTGAAGTAAAAAGAAAGCTCAGCACACTCAGTGACACAGATGATTTTCAGCCTATACACAGAATGTGAAAACTAAATGTGAAACTTGATGTTTTCACACTGGCAGCTAATAAACTGTGAGAAATCTCATTTTGAATGAACCAGAGATGAATTTTTGGCCATAAAAGGAAATAAAAAATGCGGCACAGTGGCTAATCACATTACATATATTTCAGTTAGTGAGATTAAGTGAGCTTTAATTGTAAAATGGTTTAAAGTTAATAAAAGTATAAAATGGAATTCACTGGCATCCTGACCCTTTGACACCCTGTCCTGTTAGTGTGTTAAATTTTGTGCCATTAATGCATATTCCTCTTCTTCTGTATTTTTAAACGATATTTTTGTTCCCATTCAGTGCATTTTTAATAAATATCTACCTACCTCTTGTCATAATATAAAGAGCAGTGATTTACTCTGTTGACCTTTTTGGTCAGAGGGTCACTTTCCTGAAATACAGAACATCACATAAAGAGCCGTTTGCAAACTGTCTCTTTTTTTCGGTCAGTTTTATGGATGTTCACAGCTGGACACGGTCCTTTCAGCTACGAGTCTCTGTTTATTTGTTACTTGTGCACCCAGTATGGTGCTTTGAGTCTTTTGAATCTTTTAAAATATACAAAACAAAGCAAAGCAACATTATATGTATTTTTTAGTATGTAGTAAATTGTAAAATGTACACTACTGTAGTATCTACTGCCATATTAGCATAGTTCAGTTAAGAAAGGTGAACTATGCAAACACCAAAAAAGCTTAAACAAATGATCTGGCAATTACTTTATTTGTACATTTTTGTATACGTATGGTCAGATTTTGTGAGTTTGGGGAGGACAGGGCCTTTAGGGAGAAGGACAGTCTATATATGTCTTTTTGAAAGCATATTCAAACCATAATATGCGTATAGACTACATAGATTTGGTGATATGGAAATTGATAAAGTACCTACATAATTATGTATTTCCCAGCATGTTATAATACATATTGCAAGTGATAAGCCTTCCCCCATATAAAGGTTGTCATTAGCACAGCAATCTCCTTATCACCGTGGCTCAGTGCTGTTGCTGCTTATCTTGGAAAAGCAGCCGAGTGCGACAGGCACTTAATACCACCAGGCGAGACAAAGGAGTCCAGCAAAACATCAGCCTCCCTGACCTCCATCATAGCCCTCGCAGAGTGACCCCTGGTGATGTCCAGCCTCCATACTCCCTCATACTCTATTCCTCCTTTGTGTGGTGTCCACTGTCTATCTGACTTCCACACAAATTCTCCAATTATAATATTGCTTGTGCATCCACCTATAAAAGCTCTCTAAAAACATCTTTTCTCTCTCCAAAAAAGATTTGATAGGACATTCTCACCTCCACTGACCAGTTCCTTCCTTTTGTTAAGAAGATGTTTTTCCAGTTCTAAATGAGTCTGTCTGTTTTCCATTCATTAAGAAATCTCCTTCCCATTTGTTTCAACAGCTGGTTTGTCTGCAGTGGTAGTGCTCCCAGTAGATCATCTGAACCTCATCTCACCTCCACCTTTCCTGTTTCAGGACCACCCAAGGTCAATGCTCAGTACAACTTGAAGATCCCCATGTGTGGAATCACCTTCCCTTCTCTTTAAAACAATGTTCATCTGTGTCATTGTTCAAGAAATTACTGTCTTATGAGCCAATGTAATTTGTTATATGTGTAATATGTAGAAGCATGTTTACATTTGCAGTTCATTGTCTTTATGTTTTTGTTCAGTGTATCATTACCTTCCAGTCTGTGGTTGTGAATTGCTGATGACTTTTTTCGGTCTCCTTCATTTCTTTTAACCCTTCTTTATATTTGATGGAGATCCTTCTACCTGCCTGTTGGTTTTCTGATTTCCCCAGCACATTGTGATGTATTTCTGTAGTTTCTGTAGTTCTATTCTTTAATTAAATAAATAAACACATACATACATGCATATAACCTCTGTACTCTGTTATTATCTTTTCTTCAGTCACCTCCCTCCTTAAGTGTGGCTGTCTTTACCTGACCTTTCTGTAACCTCATGGGTCTACACAACTTTCAGAGCTCCAAAAGTAGATTGTGGAAGAGCCCAGTACTGCCAAAAAATGGCTGAAGAGTAATTTTTATTGTAAAAGGTGTTTGGATATTTAACATGTGGAAGCTGGATAAACACAGGCTCTCGGGTTCCTGGGAAGCATTGCCAAAAGTCTGTTCTTTTGTAACATAAGATTAATGTGGGAGAGGACATTCTGTGTGGACTGTGGGTTGCGCCCCTCCCTGGGAACTTTGACGCTGGTTTCCGTGGGTTCCTTGCTGACCAGTTCTTCATGGCTGAGAGGTGGTGCCTGGTTGCTCTCAGACCTCAAACACGGGGTGGAGAACAGAAAATTACAGGGGGCAGACAGAAAGAGAGGACATGTAAGACAGGGATGGAATGGATTAGACACAGAGAATAGAAGACAAGGAGTGGTATGGCCAGGACACAAGCTAGGAATGAACAGGAGATGGACATCAGATAGATCAGGAGATGTGATTGCAATTGACAGCATGTAGAACCTGAAGCTTGGAAAAAAAATACTGTGCAGTGTCCTAGAAGGAAGGTGACCCCAACCAGGATCGCCAACACAGTACACTGACTTACAGCAACTACACTCTTCCCACCAAGTGTTCTCATGTCAGTCTTAAATCAGAACCAAAAGTTAAACCAGCCATTGGACTTTCTACCTACATGGAGGGTTTTCAGGTTTAGGTTTGTATCTTCCCATTGACTCCAGTGTAGAAGCTCCACAGGGGATGGGTTGGACTCAAAAGGCAGCAGTTCCGGCAACACAACCAGGAGCTCGGCCCTCTTGGCCAGGTATCCAGGACTGCTAAAGGCAGACGTGGCCAAACTGGGTGTTCGTCGTGCTCCTCCTGAAAACCAGCACGGCTGGAGATGGAGGCTCCCTGCAGGTGCAGGCTCTCGGAGATGCTGCTCAGCCACTGAATGCAGCCCATTCAACTGTGGCCCTTTGGGCCTGTGCTCCGGGACACCACATAATCCCTCTGGTAATAGGATTATGTAAATTCATACTCCACACAGAGAGGTTTTTATGGAAGACTGCATCTCTGAAACCACACTTGAACAGTGGAGAGAAACACTGACAATTGCTTAAACTAGACATTATTTTTCGAGCAGGCTGAGAGAGGGGGCCCAGAGCTGGAGACAGGCTGCCAGCCAGCGGGACAAGAAACGCCTCCACAGCCACCGCCTCACACATGTCCACACACTCCTGTGACCTCACTCTGCTTGGTACTGGTTTTGGTCCAGATGCTGCCTCAACAAAATTGCCCCATTAGGTTAAACATGTCGACATGTCTAATTGTCTCAGTGTCAGTCTGGATTTGTGATCTCTTAATGCATTTGGACTGCATTTTCCCTTCATTCCATTCTGAGGTATTGCAGCAAACCGGACTGCAGCCACCAGATAAATGAGGATTCAGCAGTTGGCTGTAGTGCAAAGAAGTCTTTAAATGAAATACTAACAATGATTTTAATCCCTATCTTCTTCAGCTTCACTCCTGCCTATTTTTTGCAGAAGAGCAACACATTTCTGTGTGTAAAATAAGTAGAGGATCAAATGTTACTAAGTCTCCATTTTAGAGCTGAAAAAATTGTTGTATTAGCTATGTTGAGTCTGTACCTGTCAGTGATTTACAAATTTCAGGGAACATCACCTGACCATATTTAGTACTGACTTTTTTAAGTTTTAATTTTGAATGAGTATGCATTAAAAATGAGTAGATCAGTTTAGCATCCAGACCAGTGTGGTGACCATATTGTGTTATTTACTGATACTGTGTGATGCGGTACATCATGCAGGTGACTGGATAAAAACTTTTGTTAACATCAGTAACACAGTGTAACGTAAATGGACAAGGTTCAGGTCGTGGGAAGATCCCAGCATCAGTACGCGTCACACAAAGAGAGCCGAGACGGCATAAAGGAGGCAAGAGGGCCTCCCCTCCCATCAGAGAGCCCTGAGCAGCAGCACGAAGAGGCAACAGAAAGGAGAGATTCCAGCCAGGATGGGCAGGATATAACAAGCAGGATCTCCCCTGTCTTCTCGGCCAGCCTTGTATGACACCTCCGCATAACCACAGGTGAGTCAACAAATATTGTAAAGACTGTAAATGCACCACAGCCAGGTGGTCTTTATCCAGCAACATCACTATGGCAAATTTTAAACTGTAAAAAATTTTGTTCATAATGTACGTGACACAAGTGATGGAGATGATAGATTTTGGAGACATTTTGATCAATAATATTTTTGTCCGTATAATATTTATTTCAGACATAATATTCCACAGTAATAGTAACTGTCACACATATGATGGTTGTAATTTAAATACATCCATCCATCAATTAAATGTAACTGCTTTAACCTGGTTAGTATCACAAAGGATTGTGGTGACAAACAGCAAAAACCAAATGACAATTACAATGGATTAAAAATATACACAGAGAAGCCTGTACAGAAAACACCTCATTTTTTCTAAAATTATCAACTGCTCCCAAGTGAACAGTGGGGGGGGGGGGGGGNGGGGGGGGGGGGGGGGGGGGGGGGGGGGGGGGGGGGGGGGGGGGGGGGGGGGGGGGGGGGGGGGGGGGGGGGGGGGGGGTCATGACAAGAGGAATAAGCACCACATTGCTATAAATATTTTATTTAACCAAAAGTTGCCCCAGTGTTCTATGCTTTGGTACTTTTAAACCCTTTGAAAAGTTTGTTCCAAATTGTTGACCTACAATTTAAGTTCTAAATGTAATGCTACTGATCACAGCATTTTACATATAATAAAAATAAATATACAGTGCAAGAAAAAATCTGGGAATTGCTCTGAATAAAAAGAGGGTCTCATTCTCCTCTCTGTCTCTAAACCAAACCTCTTCATCCCTTTAACTGCTTATTCTTCACCGACAAAAAACATAAAAATTTTAACACATTTTACAAAATTCACTTTACATTTAATTATTTATCAGATGCTTTTCATCAGATGACAGTAAATACTGTATGGTATTTACCATGGCTGGCACCTTTATCCCAGGTGACTCCCTACAATTATTCGCCCACCTATACAGTGTATACAGAGCAGTGTAGCACACACAAGAGGAAATTCAGAGTTAGAAGTTATCCTGGCTTCTGGAGAGTCGGAAGAAACCAGAGCACCTGGAAGAAACCCACACAAACACTTGAATGTGCAGCCTCAATAGAGACTGAGCAGGGATCAAACCCCTGTCCAACTGCCCTGTCCAAGGGCTGTGAGACCCCAGCATCAACCCCTGCACTTTTTTAACTGATGTATTTGTGTCTCTGTTGTTGAGCTAAATGGATCCACAAGTCCTGTGTTTTAGGTGGAAAAATCCTGATGAGTTCTTACTTACCTGTTGTCTCCTGTGTGTTCCTTTCTGTGTTCCTTTCTTACATTTTTTAAATCTTTTCCTCATTAAAAAGATGAAAAACAAAATAGTATCTTTCCATAGCTATCTTGTTTTAATAAGAAGCATTTCCCTGACTTTTTTCTCTGCAGAAAGTCACCTCTCTTGGCCCAAAAGTTACCTAAATAGGGCACCATGACCAGGAAGGTGCTGACCAACACACGTGAGCGCTGGCGGCAGCAGAATGTAAACAGTGCCTTCGCTGAGCTGCGCAAGCTGCTGCCCACACACCCACCTGAGAAGAAGCTCAGCAAGAATGAGATCCTACGCTTGGCCATGCGCTATATTGGCTTCCTGGTGCAGTTGCTGGATCAGCAGGGTGGCCAGCCAGAGCTCCTCTGCCTGCTGCATTCAACGCGTGGGTTAGTCAGTGACACCGAGGCTCCATCCCCAGGGTCCAGCTCTGGTGGCTCTGAGGCCTGGGCATCACCACTGCACTAACTTCTGCTTGTGCTCTTTGCCAGGCCTTCATCCACAAAGCACGTCTGGACCTCAGCGTGCCTGCTGCCCAAGGGGTCACAGAAGATTTTAAAACTTGTTGAACATTGCTCAAATCTGAATTTTCTCACATATCTTCTTTAGAAGTTTGTGAAAAAGCACTTTACAAGGGATTTTTCAGAAGGTATCAATGAGAAAAAATCAGGAACAAAACTTAAATTGTTATGTGTAATGTAGGCTATTTATTAATATGGAGAATAAGTCATCTTTATGTGTACAAAAAATTTTGGGAGGTCATGTGGGTGCCTGAAACAGCATACATCTTTCTTTGAGTTTGTCCTTCAATTCCTTTTCTTAGAGAAGCTCTGATGCACACTAAGAAATGACCGGGTCAAGAATTTATTGAAGGTCAGAGAAGATGGCAGAACATTTTGGTCAAATAGGAGGTTGCCAGCCTGCAGCCAATTCATGAAAGAGACAAAGGCAGGAGTAACGTCTCTCCCCTGTGGGGCGACAGCAAACAAAGGGAAACCCCTCAACTCAATGGGGGGCTGTAAAGACTCCTCTGGGGGCTGATGCTGAAAGGCTGTGAAGGAACACTGTAAAAATGGCTAGTGAAGCTTTGTTCTTTGTCCTGTTTGTGTATTTATTGGGGTGTCAGGGGGTACACTGGGGAAACAAATAGACAATCGTTTCCGTGGTGTTCATGTTCTTTTGGGATAAACAAACTGTAAAAATAAACCGTTTTTTACAACAAGTATGTAGCCAAAGACACCATGAAGCTTTCCTCACAGTGTGGCAGTTTGATTTTACATTTGCTCTTCTCCCTGTAAATATACAGTAGTTGCATTTTTTTTGTCCAATTGCAATGTATTTATTACTTTATTTATTTATTAATAAAATCTTTGTTACCAAAAATGACTTACAAATGGTGCTGAACTTTTTTTCATGTCATGCAACTATGATAAAGTATTTACAAAAGAGAAGCTTGAAGATTAATTGTTAAGTTAGAAAATAATTTATAGGGAATTATTATTTATATTTCCATAAGTGAATTATGTGTCTTTCTACTGAATGGACTCACTAAAGTCAGATTCCTGGGGCTGTTATCTGCTAATAGTCCACTAGAAACCCTGTGATCCTTGGGTGAGCGCAGAGATGACCCCTGGGTCATGTCCGAATAAAACAACAGCTTAACTTGTGACCCAGGGTCAGAGGTCACCCTGCAACAAAACCTAAAGTCTCTTTGCGCTGATCACTACGAAGCACTTTGAAGAGACGGGACTGACCGGTCCTGCTCGGGGGAAGCAGCGCTTCCTTAAACTGTCATTTTTCGCCTCTTGAAAAAGTTGTTCCCCAAATGTAGCAAAACCTACAGCTGGTTTCCTCTCTTCTCAGTGATGCTTACAATGGACATACAGTTAGCATTAATGCGCACAGCTCCTCGGTCCTGAACCATGAGGGACAGAAAGGGACAGGTCCCCTGTGTCAAACAACACACCTCTAACTGTCACAGTGTAAATGCAGTGGCAGCAGCTGTACACACAGCCTCCCTGGGAACAGACAGGTGAGACCTTTATCCATGTTTGACCACCTTTAACCATGTCTGGCAACACAAGGCACCCGCTTTGCATCTCTCCCAGCACTCAGGTTTCTCTGCTGTCACTGAGAAAAGGAAATCAGCGGGTTTTACAATGTGTTGCACTGACCAGCACCCTCTGGTTCTATTTTTATATTTCTTTTGTTTTTCTCTCATTATATGACGATATAATGAATTTTTTACTGACTACATCAGTTGAAGCTATTCTTTCCATGCTGCTTCTCAGTAAATTAAGATATTGGGACATTTTCCACATTTTATAAGTGCTTTTAAAGCCTTTATGAAGTTTGGCCACTTTGGCTGGCTGGTCCACCATGTCCCAACTGTCGTTTGTATTCTGCTCCTCTCGTTGTCCAAGTGTGTTTTCCGATGGCCTTTTTTGCTCAGAGTACAAGGGTAATGGTCTATTGAGGGCGCATTTCCTTATCTGCATCTCGCACGTTGCGTGAACCTGCTATCACAATAGAGCAGATCGCCGGTCGTCGCATGTCTCTCCAGGCTGAGGATGTGTGAGAAAGTGGATGCCAAGCGTCAAGCCTGAGCTCTTTATCCTACTAAACCAATTCTCATTATGCGCATTTCTCCATCCACCCCCAGTTCCTGCTCCCTGACGCCGCAGCTTTATCTGCAGCAGCACAGCTACATCGGCCTGCAGGTGCAACCTCTGCGGGGGTGGGGCTCGGGGCCTTGGTGGGCGGGGCCACATCCTCTCCTCTGGAGCACTCTTTATTGGCAGCGATTGCACATTCTAATCAGATTATGCAAATATATACTTCAAAAAGCAGCTCACTGTAACAGGCTGAGAATGGGAGGAGGTGGATGGAGCTGGAAGGGTCAGTGTCACACACAAACTCTCAAAACCCTGAAAAAAAGCATTCTCACCACTAGATATATGTTTACGGACAGCAGAAGAAATGCACATACAGGAAAGAATCTCACAGTGGAGCGGTCACAGACTGTAACTGATTTACTGAAGTTTCATACACCAGGCACTTGCTTGCCATATAAACGTTAAGGTCTTGAAACCGATTTATCTGAAATAAAGATTTGTTGTTAGTGGCTTTAAAGCCCTGCTTTACACATTTAAAAACTGACATCTTCTGTCTTAGTGCTTATTCCCCAGCAGATGATTTCATCTGTTCGAATGCTGCCCAATATAAACGGGTACAGAATGCTGCTGTATGAGCTGCATATTACAGGGAACTATGTGAACATATTTGATTAAACTCCAATAAATAAATGTAGGTTTCTTTTAAAACTTCCCCAAAATCCATATCCCAAAGTATTTAACATAAGCTCTATCAAATATTATAATTACATGTAAAAATTAAAACACCCTATCTTTTGTATTTTTATTTTTTATTCCATTCATTAACTGCAGTGCTTTCTTAATACTCACTAAATAACTAACTAACTGACCGATTAACTATCATGGTGCTCCAGAACCTAGTCCAGAAGCACAGGCCACTAGGTTTGCCTGGGTTCACTCTGGATGGGGCACTAACCCATCACAGGAAAGCCACTCACATACAAACAAACATACACACAATGGGAAAATTATCACCAGTTTACCTGAAAGATACATCTTTGGGCAGTTGGAGTAAACTGGATCTCCGTGGAGAACAATGACAGAGTATATTAGTATTTCTGCTGTTTTTAATCAACCTTTGATGCTAGATTTTTTATTGTTTGAAACCTTTACAAGGGACTTGTTTAAAAATGTACATGTTTTGCAGCATCTGGCTAAGGTACTCGTTTTTGATTCAGACTTAGGGTAACCAAAAATAAGTTTGATGGACAAAACATAATATAGACTAAGTAACACTATACAGCACTAACACTATACAGTTTTGATTAAGACTACACTGTTTTTCTAGTTTTTTTCCAGTCAATTTTGGCTGAAAGAAAGCCATAAAAGGCAATGAAAAAGTCATACATGTACCTGACACTTTTCTCCAGAACTTAGTATGTTACGCTACTACTTTACCCATTTATACTGCTGGGTGTTTTTATTGGATCAGCTCAGGGTAAGTTCCTTAGTCAAATGTATATTTGCTACACTTTCTGTTGTGGTCATATAAATGTTGAGGTTAAAAAAGTTAGCTATATCGAAAATAAGGGAATTGCTCAGTACTTACTGACTAAAGGCTGCACTGAAAATATTCACTTTTAATGTTTGTTGCCACATTTTGCTCAGTTCATTTCATATTATTGTATTATTTTTCTCTACATTTGTATTTATCTTTTATATTTACACTTTTTTTTTAAATCTTGTATTTTTTTACCTTTAATCTATCTATATTAACGTTTTATTATTTCTTCTCTACATTTTCTTTCCCACATTGTAAGCACTGTGGGCCCAAGGAACTTCATTTTGTGCTCCCCTTGTATACCTGCTGTATAAGGGTGATGAACAATACATGATTCTTGATATTGCTTTACATGAGCAACATGCTGCGATACCAAGTAAAATAGGAGTATGAGATGAGGACGCAGCCTAGTGGTAAGTTTACATCAGTGCAGGAAAATGCAGGTAAATGCAGGCAAAGAGGCCATGTTGAGACTATTTGGGCCAGGTTCCATCAATTCCCTCATGTCTGATGTTCCAGCCTCCACCCCCAAACCTCTCCATTTGACACCAAATGCTGCTTCACGGCTGACTTCAACCTGCCCAAGGCCCACCATGAATCTCCCCTCCTTGTCTTATTCCAATCAGAAATGTTGGGTCCCTCCCAGCAAAGCACCCACTTCTCTCCTGAGCTGAGTTTTCTCCGCGTTCCAATTTAGACACATTAAACTGTCAACTTTTATAAAATACCAATCCGAGTCATAATGCTAGCAGCTAAGCGAATCCCGACTTCACCCTATGCTGCACAAGTGTTAAATCATTAAAGAGCTGCTGTTTTCATACAGCTGTATTTAAAGATTTTTTCTTTGTTTTGTCAAATAGTTTTATTTTTTGCTTATGCATAGTTTAAGAATGCAACAATATTGTGAAGTACTGTAAATTGAGTGGTGTATAAAAGTGTTTACCTAAATGACATGCAAATATACATACATGCCAGACAGAACTGAGGTTTGTTATTTGCATAATCTGAATGTGACTTAATCAGTATATGACTTGGGTACAATGATCTGTGGAATCATATACTGTCAGTAAAAATGTAGAAAACCTACATATTGCAGCATAATGCAACGCAGGGGTACTCCCTAAGAGTTGGGGTGGATAGTGGACTGTAAATAGTTCTCATGTGTATAGGGGTAGATGGGTAATGTAAATAGTTGTTCAGTCATTAAGGGGACTGTGAGTGCCTGTACTGGGTTTGCACAGGATATACTTACCAGTTGTTTTAGAGACCTCTGGGTCTTCTGAATAACTACAGCAGAACCAACTGGAGGAATGAATGGGATTTGCTCAAGAATATTCTTATTTTTTGCAGGAGAAATGTCCTTTCTTATATTTGACCTTGGACTGTTCTTTTTTGTCCTTTTTGCACAATTGTTGGGTTTCACATCATCAAAACTGGCTTGTTTATATTTGCTGTGAGAAACGTAATTGATAGCTGTGGTTGTTTCAAAATTATTTCCATTGTACATTGTACACTAGAAGTGTGCTTGGGCTTGGACTTTGTACATTATAAGCGTTGTTTTATCTCTAAACCAGAGCTTCTTACTGACTGTGTAAAAGATGCCAACTGTGACATTCCATGCTAAGCTCATGCAGTTAAACATTAAACCCTCAAAGTACAGTGCTCTCCTCTTGCACTCAACACTCTTTTCTCATAATCAACTAGCTCACCATGAAGTGGCAACTCAGTGGATGTGCTTGCCTGTTTCTGCAGGCTTGCTTCCTGGGGACTATCCACGGTGGTAAAGTCTTAGTGTGGTACACAGAAGGAAGCCACTGGATTAATCTGAAGCCTGTACTGGAAACACTGGTTGATAGAGGGCATGAAGTCACTGTGCTGGTGCACAACGCTTCAATGTTTATGGACTCCAGGGAAACCTCACGTTTCAGCTACCAGTTATTCAATGTATCGGTCTCTCTGAAGGAAATGACAGATTCCTTTGAGGATTTCTTGCAATTTTCAATGTACGAGATGGGTCACATGAACTTGTTGGAGATTTATATAAAGTTTTACCAGCTGGCATCCAGGGACCTCGAGCTGTCACTTCAGATCTGCAATGGTCTTCTGAGGTCAGAAGCCATTATGGAGACCCTGAGAACGGGTGGCTTCCAGGTCCTCCTTGCTGATCCACTCTTCCCTTGTGGTGAGCTGGTGGCAGAGAAGCTGGGCATCCCCCTGGTGTTCACCCTACGTTTGTCCTTCGGAAACACAGTGGAGAGGTTGTGCGGACAACTCCCAGCACCCCCGTCGTTTGTGCCTGCTGCTGTAAGCAAGTTCACCGACCAGATGGGCTTTGTCGACAGACTACTAAATTTGCTGTTCTACTGGTCTCAAGACCTGTTGGCTATGACATCATGGAGAGATTTAGATAATTATTACAGTGAAATCTTAGGTGAGATTTTTCTACAACATTGTAATAAATCCCAGGCTATATGTCCACACAACTGCCTGGCCTATTAGATTTATTAAATAATGACGTCAGTGGGGATTGCAGTGGTTGAGGCTTTTGCCTGGAAATCTGAATGCTCCTGGTTCAAGTCCCAGTCCTACTGCAATACTGTTGAACATGGTACATTAATCCTGAACTGCTCCACTTATAATACCCTGCATAAATGGGTAAGTAACTTGTATACCCCTTATAATGTATGTTACTTTGGCAAAAACTAAACAAATGCTACGAAGATTGGCCAAATTCTCAATTTGCATAGGTCAGTGTAGATATGACTTTTTGAAGACTTTTTTGAACTTTGTTGTACAAGGTGCATGAAAACATATCAGATCGGATCACTGGCAACAAGAATGGACTACAACAATACAATTGGATGAAAAACATACATCTGTAATCATGTTTTTAATTGGCACAGTTAGACTTTGCATTTTCTTAACAGGGAGACCCACCTCCTACTGCGAAACCGTGGGGAAAGCTGACATTTGGTTGATTCGCACATACTGGGACTTTGAGTATCCCAGACCTTTCCTTCCCAACTTCAAATTTGTCGGAGGGCTTCACTGCAAGGCTGCCAAGCCCCTACCAATGGTAAGAAAGAACTGCTTTGGAATATTAATTATATCTGCTACAATGGTGACAATGTAGAGAGCAATATTTTATTGCCTTGGTGCTCATTACCCAACAGTGAGACATAAATGGAACTAATTACCTCAGAAATAATGACACTTGTCTACATCTGCAGACAAATTTTTCATTCATGATACCTGGGTTTTCTTCTAGTTACACTGAATTGATATTCAGAACAGAATTGCTCTTTAATGCAGCAAAATTAAACATAATGGGAGCCCTCTGTTTTTTTTTTGACAAAGGAAAACAAGATTCATATCTAGTTTCTAATTGGGAAGACATAGGACATGGACATTGGATCTCGATCTAAACCTACCCCTGTGTTTGATGGGTTTTCAAGTCATTTTGTTTTGACTGAGCTGTTGATTCAATGAATTACATAGCTGAAATTATATTAAAAGTTTAGGACTCACTATAAATTGAGGGACTCACTATAAATGAAGCTTCATATTTAATACCAGCCAATACCAGTAAATACGTTTACATTTTTCACGTTTCAGTTTTTGCCATATTTCTGTTAATAAGTGGTTACACTGAAAATGGATGAGAAAGTTTTTTTTCTGGCCTGGCAAAAGCATTATAGGCTGGTGACTGATGCAGAAAATCCTCATTTCATAAGAGTGTAAAACACCCCTGCCAATAGTTTACCTTAGAGTGCATAACCAAACTGCACATAAAACAAGTGTGTGTAACCATATAAGAAAAAAGGGTCAGAGCATGGAACATGCAGTGCAGTCAGTGCAGTCAAACCACTGCACTAAAAATACTCACCAGGTCTTTACTTACAAGCTTATTCATGTGGTCACAATTAACATTGAACGCTCTGAACACCTTTCTTCTTTGTGCGCTTACAGGTCTTTATTTGGTTGAAATGGTTTTCTTAAGTACTCATTTCCTCTATATACAAGCTTCTCCCTGGAGCCTGAGCTCCTGCCATCCGCAGGTTCCACATCCGGATGTCCTCATATCAAATGATTGTCACATGGATGTTGTCAGCTTGATGTACCTTTACCCCTTAATAATAACCATAACCTGGTTGTTTTACAAGGATATGGAGGAGTTTGTGCAGAGCTCAGGGAATGATGGGATTGTTGTGTTCACTCTCGGGTCAATGATCAAGAACCTCACTAAGGAAAAGGCAAACATGATTGCCTCAGCACTAGGACAGATACCACAGAAGGTGAGGTTACATGTCTTGCTATAAACACATCAACAACACATCTTCAAGTGGCTTCTTGCACATGCTTTTTTGGTTACTGAATATCAAAATGCTATTATTAATCTTTATGCAACACAAATGCTTACAAGAGTAGACAATAACAATCATGCAGTGATAATGTTAAATGAAGGCTGTATAGTTAACACTAGAGGTGTTTAGGACTAGACACAATATTCAGGATCAAACTAACAAAATCAGACTATTATAAGGATAATTTCTGGGTAAAAACACAACTAGATAAAGCAAAAAACAAAAATAAAAGCAAATTACATTGCAGGTGGTATAGTGGTTTGAGCTGCTGCCCTAAATTCTAAAGAACTTAATTTTAAATCCAGCTCCTCCTGTGTTGGTACCATACTCAAGGTTATTTACTCTGGGCTGACAGAGTAAAATCATTGCACCTGTATAAATGCGATTTCCTGCAAAACAGTGAAAAGCAAGTGAACAAACCTCACACTGCAAATTGCTTTGGAAAAAAATATGCATTAATACATTGTTATATATAGTAATAATTACATTCACTATCATAGCAAAGCAGGTTTACAAGGTTATTGAAAATGTATTAGTTTGGATGCATCGACAAAAACACTTTCTTCATTTGCACAATAAGAAGGCAGATAATTGACAATAAGCTTCCCATGTTAATGAATGTTAACGGTATTGTCTTGAGCAGGTTATTTGGAGATACAGTGGAGAGCAGCCCGAGACTCTGAATTCCAACATTAGAATTTATGATTGGCTTCCTCAGAATGATCTCTTAGGTAACCCGTCTCTGTAAGAGTGTTAAAAATATGAATGATATGCCATCAGGAAAGAAACAAACACCAATGATTCTGCTATTGTATACACAGGCCACCCAAAGACAAAGGCCTTCATCACTCATGGTGGGACCAATGGGGTCTATGAGGCCATTTACCATGGTGTGCCAATGGTGGGGATTCCCATGTTTGCTGATCAACCTGACAACATGGTTCACATGCATTCCAAAGGAGTGGCAGTCATCCTCGACTTTAACTTCATGGAAGCCAAAGACCTCGTCGAAAGCATTAACACTGTGGTCGGTGACCCACTGTAAGTATTACCACAACATCATTAATTTTTATAGTGTTCACAACAGCTGAAAATCATTGACTTTGTAGGGTAATTCAGATTATTAGTGTTTTGGACTATAGGTTCTGTGCCTGTTGCTTCAAAATGGGAATTTCTTAACTGCAAATATTTGTCATTTGGAAAAACTCATTAGAAAGAAATAACTACAGCCAAGTTAGTTTAGTTTTTCCCAGCTAATTTGTATGTGGTCTCTGAGTAAGGCAGTTTTATAGACATCTTCTGTCAGCCCACTGTGTGCTTATGACCCCCAGGTATAAGGAGAATGCTTTGAAGTTGTCAAGAATTCACCATGACCAGCCAGTAAAACCTTTGGACCAAGCTGTGTTCTGGATTGAGTTTGTGATGAGGAACAAAGGTGCAAAGCACTTGCTGGTTCATGCCCATCATCTTTCCTGGTATCAGTACCATAGCCTGGATGTACTGGCCATGTTGCTAGCTGCAGCGACCTTGATAGGATTCCTCTTCCTCAAGATATGCAGGCTCTGCTTTAGAGTGTGCTTTCGGAGGTCAAGAACTAAAAATAAAAATGAGTAAATTCTATGTTGCTTTAGCTGGAAACTAAGTGTCTGAAGCTAAACAGTTCCTTGAAATGGCTCAAATATCGCAAACTCAGATACTGGGAAGCTATTTTCTTTATTCCCATTAGTTCTGAACACAAGTGGAAAAAATCACAAACATGCAAATTGGGTTTGAACCTGGGCCACATAAGGCAAAGCCTGAGAACACAGTGCTGCCACGCAGCTTCACACTTGTACTTGTGCCAGTTTGGAATATATTTCTGATGTGGTTCTTTGTTTGGATAGAACTTGTTGTGCTGGTACTTCCCTGATACTGATCCAGGTATTAATATCAGGAATTAACTGATCTCATTCTTTTAAGTATGTTACTTCATTCGACACCTAATATTTAATGTTATACAAAAAACAAAATACAATGATTTAGTGTTTATTCACAGAACATGCATTCTATAGTGGAGAGCATTGTTTTGTCTTACAGAATAAATCTGTCATATTAGTAACATTTAATTACATTAAATGTAATTAACATTTAATGTCCATATTAATTTAACAACCATTCAATGTAAAGACCAGAAACAGCAGGAAGTAAATAAACCTCAGCTATAAGAACATTAATCTGGTTTGTCCATCATCTCGACCAGGAACTCTTTCAAAGGTAAGTCTTGTCTTCTTAATATGGGAAACTGGAAGATGAAAATACATAAAAGTCTGGTAAATCAAAACACAGGACTGCAATACATTTTCAAACAAGATTATAGTTCTTTTATAAATCACTATGAGGTCTTTTTTTGATTTAAACTGGATGCCTTTATAAAGAGGAACTTACAATTATTTTCCTTTTTACAGAGGAGGGTATTATTATTCAAGTTCGAGGGTAACTACCTTGCTAAAGGGTACCCCACCTTGGGAAAGATTTTGTCAACCTTCACATTACAAGGCATCACCCCTGAGCTGATACATCATACACCACCTTCAACACTAGAAATGGCACCTGCTATGGACTGCTGCAGTGACTTTGACACCTGAAAGCTGTACAGAATCTTGTAAAAACATGCACATTTTGCTGCCTATACATGCTGCACAGAATACATTAAAGTAGGACCTTATTTCATTGATGTACAAAACTAATCACTACAAACACGCCAATAATACTGACAAATGAAAACATGGCGGAACCTGATTAATAGAAAAGCAGAAAGTCACAAATGTATGATGATGGGAAGACAATTACAAGTCACTTTACATACTGCTTCACATCAGGCATGATTTTTTCAATGTTTAATGGAGGAGAAGCATTGTGGGTACTTTTGTATCGTACCTTCTGTACGCTTGTTGTCTTCCATCTCCTCAACTTTCCTCTTCCTTTCCAGTTCCCTGCTAAAAGCTGTGCCCCACTCGATGTAAGTATTGGGCTCAAAGTCAATGAAAGGGTGTGCTGGATTGCAATCTGCTGATGACGGCAGAGAAATGTCTGCAAAGCTTTGGGTGAAATGTGGGGAAACAAGTGCAGAGTCAGTCCAAGAGACTGCATGGAAGGAACATTCCTCAGCAGGGCTTTGGAGACTTTTAAAAGACCTACAGTCCTTGGGTGGGTTTTGGATTTTTATCCCTGGTTTCTCAGCCTCCTGCATCCTCCAACCAGGCAGGGGCTGGCTGTCACTAAAACCCTGCTCACAACAAGTTGGATCATCCTCTAAACTGAAAGAAATGTTACAATAGGAGCTCCCAGTATCTGTTAAACAGGATGTTCTGCTGGGGAGGGCTTGGATGCAGTATGAGGTGTTTAGGGAATAGTGAAGATCTTGCCAGTCAAGGGGTCTTGAACTCTGATGGTTCCTTGCACGAGGTGGTAAAGACTGGCCCAAGGCTGCAGAGTTGCTGAATAGCTAAAATGAGTTAGAATTAAAGTTAAACAGCTAAGCTTTAAGTCCTGAGCTTCAAACAAAAGCAAAAATGAAAATGGTTCAGACAATCTGAGATGGTAAGGTGGAAGGGGCTGTAATGTACCCAAATAATTTTTGCAAGAATTAGATTTCAACACTGTTTCACTTTCTTTGCAGATTGTAATCTAAAACATAGGGAGCCATAGGCAGACCCCTGGGACACAACCACTATGCTACCTGCTCACCCTTAATATTCTGGACAAGGTAAGTATCGTTTCATTTTCAGATACAGCTGCATGCAATCTTAGGTCAGAATGACTGGGAAAACCAGTGAAGCTATGCGTCTGATTCAGTACTCTGAAATTACAGTTGCTACAGTTTATTCTAATTACAAAAACTTCAGAGACTACATTAACTTTTGCAGTTTCATTGGCTTGAGGTACTATACTAATTCTCATAAGTTCATGGGGACTGAATTTAGTTTAAAGGACCATATCTGAAACTTGGGAGAGATGATAACTAAGGCCTCTGTTGCATCTGCATTTTTTGACTTGTAAAAACAAAATAGATCTGTGATTAGTAAGGATTAAATATCTTTAACAGAACTAACAAGAGAAGTTACTTTACTGCTGAATAATATGTGAGATGATTTACCTTTATTACTTTATGAGGGACCTCTGGCAGCAACTCTTGCAGCTGAGCAAGAGAGGCCTTTAGGAGCCACTGTAAGCTGGGGGCCCGGTAAAGCATTAGCTGGGCCACCAGTGGGGAGATGCTGGGAAACGACATAAGCCACTCTTCCTCCTGCAGAGGATCATTACACTTTAAAATCCCTTACAATTTAAAGATAAAACATTCTTCACTAGAACCATATAGTACCTGAGAGGGCAGCACTGAGAGCCAGTCTCGGGCCAGCCATTGGGCAGGATCCCTTCCTGAGGTCATCAGTGTATGAAGGGCAATGTGATAAACACACCTGGCCATGTCTGCCAGGTCAGCCACAAACAGCACCTACATATTGAAAGCGACCAAAAAGAGCAAATATTTCACAGTAAGGTTGATGTAGCAAAGCAGTTAAAAGCCTGAAACTGCCCTTAAAACACAAATAAAAAATTTAAAGCCAAAGGTGGGTAGAGTGCTGATACTTTCAAAAAACATGTATAGAAGTCAAAAGTAAAATAAAAGAATCTAAACACTTTTTGAAATTTGGATGTTTTGAATACAAGACTGAAAGAACTAGAAATTGTGTCCCTTTGCGACCGCCAATAGCTTTCAATAAAAGTCAGTCAGTTTTCTTTTTCTTGTCTTGGAGAACATTTCAATGGTAGCAGGCTGAGCAAGTAGGCCCAAACCTTCCTTTCCATAGTCATAGGGGATCAGGTCAGGCAAAAATTGCAGTATAATCTCTCTAGTGTGTCCTGGGTCTGCTGCAGGGTCTCATTTTGCATGACCCTAAGTTGAAGACTTACACTGAGTGTTAAATTGAGAGCTTTCTCCAAATGCTCACCTCCTGCTTCACCACCATAGATTGAATCATACAGCAATCCATGTTTCAAGGTCCCATTTAATGTTCTAATGTTAATGTTATTTCATTGTGAGAAGACCTCAAGATATCTGAACTTCTTTGCTAGGGGCGGGTCCCCTCCACTTGCAACCCACTCTGTTCTAGAGCAGAACCATGGCCTCAGAGTTGGACATGTTGATTTTCATACTGGCCACTTTACACTTGGCAGTGAAATACTCAAGGGCATGCCAAAAGGTAATAATCGGATAAAGCCAAAATTATGACATTGTCTGTGAACAGTAGATATAACACCCTTAGTCTCCCACCCCCACCGAAAACCCTCTAGGCCTTGGCAGCACCTTGATATTCATGAAAATCACAAAAAGGAATGGTAACAAAATACAACCTACAACAGAGTCTGATGCATACATTGAACAAATTTCGACATGAATCTAAGAATACAGTAATGACTCATACAGGGATAGGATGCCATACATCAATAACTCCGATACCCAAAATTCTCCCCGAGCACATCCTTTCCAGTACCCAGTCAAGGGCTGAGGAATGTAATCTCTCTGTAGCTGGAACACACCTTCTAGTGCCCATTCTTAAATAAAGGGACCATGACCTCTGTTTGCCAGTCCAGTGGTATTCTACCCACCTTCCATGTAACACTGAAGTAGGTGAGTGAGCCACAATAGCCCCAGACTATTCAGTGCTTTTAACATCTCTGAGCAAACCTCACCCTCCCTTGAATGCCTTGCACCACCGTTGTTACTCAAGTAACAGGGACATCATTCAAAACTGTATCCTAGTAGTAGGGCCAGTTGTCATGAGTTAAGAAGTGCCTTCAGTTACTCTCCCACCATTGGTTAGCACAGCTTGGGCAGGAGCATATCTTCCCCTTCTAAGGCATCAAATCATTTGACAAAACAACCTTGAGGCCACCCAACAGTTTTTTTTCCATGGCCTCCCAAAACTGTTCTCATGCCTAAACGTTTGATGTAGTAGCTTGCCTTGCTGCAACCCTCTTGATCTGCTGGTACCTGTCAGCTAAACCAGGAGGTCCCTCAAAAAGCATTGCCCAAATGGTCTGCTTCTTCAGTTTCACTTTCCTGCACTGTTGGTGTCCACCATCAAGGGATACGTTTGCCACTATTGGAGGCACCAACTGCTATGAAATCACAGCTTTCAGCAGCTATGTTCACAAATGAGGTCTTGAATATGGTCCATTCTGAAGACCTTCACAGATTATTTAGATCTCCCAGGTCTGTTCAAATAACACCCCATACATGGAACCCAACTCTCCACCAAGTGGTGATCAATTGACTGTTTTGCCTCTCTTTTCACCTAAATGTCTAGTGTATGTGGCCTCAAGACAGATGACACAACAAAGTCAATGATTGACTGTTGGTGCTCTGCTCCCAGGTACCCTGATGAACATTCTTGTGTTACTGACAACCCATCGTGGGTAGCAGAAGTCCAATGACAATTCATTAGCACCAGGGAATGATAACCCCAGGACTGGCTCTAGAGATGGGCCGTGGTAACCTTAATCCAGGCAGTATAGATTCATGGTGATCATTTAATGCCATTAAAACTAGATGTACTTGTTACCATTGACCTTTATGATTATGCCCAGTGCAGATTTTTAGATTGTTTTATTGTTTGAAGTTTTGACACCAATTAAATCCCAGAAATTGTCATGTAGTCACTAATCAACATATGTGCTTGTTTTAGCATTACCTTGATGTCCATGTTTTCAGACATCTGGTCAAACACATCAAGTGCTGAATAGATGAATGGCAAGTTCTTGAAGACATTGCTGTTAATGCTGTGCCTACAAAAGTAGAATACAATCTAGCCTAACAGCAAAACGATTGCTAAAGAAAAGTTAAGCACTGAAATAAAGGACTAGTGGTAATACTGTAAATCATTTAAAAGAGTTTTACTTTTGTAGTCTCACCCTGAGCTGTGAACTTCAGCACAGTACAAGAGAACCCAACAGTGGCTGTACTGCAGAGAGAGGATGGTCAGTTTCTGTGCCATGCACTCTGAGGCGTTGCCCCCTCTCAGTACCTCTAGCTCCTGCACTGGAGAGAGACCTATCAATTTCAGCAGCATATGCTCAGATATGCATCTACTATGTATGGACTGATCTGACTTTCAGATTAAATGATCTTATGTTTATTTGCATCCATAGAGTACAGAAGCATTCATATGGTGTTGAAGCTTGTGCAGTTTAGATACAAATGGAAGTGAGGTGCAGAGAAATCTACATTTGGAGTGAAAATAAATAGAACCGAAATCCTCAACTTTTTTTTGTTACTCAAAAATTTTAAAATAAACATTTTCTGACTGTTTTGCTTCAGTTAAAAAAAAAATCATTTTTAACATAATAAATATACAAGATCAGGTAAAAAGCAGGGCACAACAAAAATGTTTTACATTCAACACATCTGTCATGATACCAAAGTCTTCTGTTCCTGGGATGCCAACATCCAGCCCAAAGGAGCTGAGCAGATCACTTGCCTGAGTTACAAGCACTGTACTCTCGTCCACAATGACCATAGCAACACCTTTAGCTCCTGCTACCACCTGCAGAGAAGGGTGAAGTTTCCTCTCCAGCACAGTCATATTGTACCTAGAGTAAACACTGTCTGTGACTACACCTGGAGTAAAAATCACAAGGAGACAACAAGCAACACACAACTAGTTGTGACTAATAAATCAAAAAAATAGTCTGGGGAAGAGTCATAAATGAGCTGAATGTGTGGAAGGTGAAACCACAAAGGTCAGTTGCTTTAGGGTTGTTTGCATTACAACCAAAATACCTTTGAAGCAGTTGATTATTTTGGATTGTGTTTTCTGCTCAGATTACAACATGAGTGGCAGAAGTTGACCATAAAGTTTTCAAATTCATTCTATTTGTACCCTATGCCTGCTCATTTCCTGAACCAGACACGTCACAAAAATATACCTGAAACAAACTGGCAGCAACTACAAAATGGTATGCCTGCACCAAACTGTGCTTTAAGCTACTGTCTTAGGGTAACCTGAGTTCTGTGTTATGTGGACGCGCCTGGGTCTTGCTGCCCTCTGTTGGTTTAGTGTTGGAATTTTATGAAATCTTGTTTCTTTGTGTCGCAGTATGTCAGTTCCTCCACAATAAGCTCTAGTTCCAAGACTCACATAGATTCCAGCATCTGCAGCAGCAGTCCATGGCTCAACAGACTGTCTGTTGCCAGCAACACAAAGGAGATCTGCTGTCCCATAGTAAAGTTTGTGTCATCTTTTGCTACAAGGATCACACAAATGCATGCACAGCATGACAAGGCAATGTAAACACTTTAACTTATTTCCATGGCAACCGAAAAACACTCACTGGGTTTAGGGGTGATTGTGCGAAAAGTCATGTGACTGATGTTCCTTTCACTGCAGAGGCCTGCCCAGGGGGATGGCTCCACACTGTCGTAGTCCACAAGCAGAGAGAAGTAATGCCAGGGAAAGTCCGGTCCAATGTACTGGCTGCTGACCACAACACACCAGTTCTTCTGGACACTGAGAGGAAACAGAATAAGACATTATTATGTCTATCACACTTACACTTCTGATTTTTAAAATAACATCAAGTATAAGCATTATAAATGGGTGTACACATACATTGGTGGTGGGTGCAACTTATCACTGTGAGCTGTGGGTGATGACTCAGCTGAATAATATCTCACACTTTATAATCAGGGAGAACCTTGAAGCAAAGCTGCCGTTTCTCTGGATTGAGAAGGGCCTGTTGGTTTGCACATGTTTTGAGGTTGCCCCCTGTCAGATTCTCTTGGCACATTCTACTGGAAGGAGACTTTGGGGCAGACCCAGGACACATTGGGGAGGTTATATCTGTTGGCTGGACTGAGAATGCTTGGAGATCACCCAGGAGGAGCTAGAGATCACTGCAGGGAATAGGAAGGTTTGGGCCCCCTTCTTAACTCGTTTCCCCTGTGATCCTCACTAGGACAAACAGGATAGTACTCTAATCTGAACTGAACTAAACTGAAGAGTAGTTTTAATTACCTTAACACTTAAATAAATCTTTATCTCCCCAAAAAAGGTTTTTTGAATATCACTGATGCCCTTGATCATTGTCTTAAAAGTATATTATCCAGAAGGCAATGGAAGAAAATTTTTTATAAAACTCAGTCTTCATTCTTGTGAAGTGTTCAGTAATGACACTTCATAACTTTGACTGAGGAAATTAATCCCTATACCTCAAAAGCAGTTTCTGCCAGAAATCCAGAAATGCTTCCTCAATCAAGGACCTCAGTGCAGGTCTAGTCAGGACTGAAAGAGCTGACCTGATATTATTATTATTATTATTATTATTATTATTATTATCATGTTTCTGAGGAGAGAGTTGTATAGGTCAGGAAGAGCCATACAAGGTGCTCACTGTCCTGCCATCCAGTTTGCTCCTCCCCTTCTCTGGATGGATATCAACCACAGGGACACCTGGAACACAGCGAGAAAACGGTCTTATTGGAGGTCTGGGACAGAAACAGAGCATTGAAACAGTCATCTGGCTATGAAGAGTAAAAGTCATATTAACTGTTAATGAGACTTAATAAAAGCCACTGTTTACCTGTGACACGATGAAGACTGGCTTTGACAGTGTCCCTCACATCACAGGAATTCACGGTAATGATGACAAGAACCTAGAAGGAGGAAACAAGAGAAATCCCAGTGTTACAATCGGATGAATATTTTTGTTTAGGTTACCCAAGATGAAACTGTCCCAATCCAATAAGAGCCCATGGAGACCTGCTCTCAACAAGAATGGAATCACACATGATTAATAAATAATCTGACCAAAAATACATTTCAAAAAGGATTTATCCAGATCAAATGACTTTTTTCTTTTTTTTGGGCACTAAAAGATATCATTTTGTGGAATTCATGTTATGAACGCATGTAACATCATGTTTTTCCAGACATACCACTCTATAGAGGAATTGTAAACATTCCTGTTTGACAGCTCATTTTTATTAATTATTTAAAAATCATGAAGTGGCCATTATATAAAATAGGCATGAAAATATTTGTAAATCCACTCATAAATATCCAGATACTTTGCCTTGGTGCAAGACTGAAACATCAGTTTTCTCCATTTTAAGTTATAACTGGAGCAAAAGTTCAAGTGAAGGGTTGCCATATTAACTGGCATTGGTTTTTATAATAGAAATCTATAGCCATCATTATTAATTTAACACAGTCAAATGTTGGATCAACAACAAGCAGTTGAAGAAATAAAGTAAGATGAAAAAAAATCAAGATTATTCAGAAAAGTTATACATAGGCTTCTCTGAACATTTGCACATTATGCTTGTGGTTTAACATGCTTGTGGTTTATCACAAACCTTTACTAAATGCAGAAAGAATGTGCAGCATAACAGCACTTATGACATATGCATCATGAGCCATGTTGTGAAACTAGCTTATTTGATCTTGAAATTTCCACAGTGCTGGTGATAAGTTTGACTACATTTAAACTATAGTCCAAGGACAGTTGATAAACTAAGAAATGATATGGATAGATGGCCATGTAAGCAGAGACCTATACAGCCCTTTCCTGTCCAGATATTTTTTCCTATGGACAGATCTGTTGGACAAAACACTGTACTATATGTTCACTTATTCACCTTAGAACAGGTATTGAGTGGGAGTAAAACATACCAAAAGTTCATACAAGAACTCAAACTAGTGGTTAGATATTCAGCCAGATATTGCCTGGAAACAACTGTGAGGCTGGTAATATGTCCTTCATTGAAACTTCTGATTAGGAGTCAATATAAGCTTGTCAGTTCTTCCTGTGTTCAAACTCCTACTCCCAATCCAGAAGTGAGCTGTGAAGTACAGTCAAGTATTTGGCTTGCCGTGTCACACCTCAAAACTCACCTTTTCAAATAAATTACCCTTTTAAATCACAAGCTAGATTGGAGCAGTTTCAATAAACAGCACTGTGAAATTTGATGAAACTGCAGTGTTAAAAGAAAACATTAATCCAGATCAGTGCCTGTTTGTCCATTGCAGAGTAGCAGTGACCCAGAGCCTAGAGTATGAGTTAGGATACATCTTGGATAGGGCACCAGTCCATGACAGGATAATCTTTCTCTCTCTCTCTCTCTCACACACACACACACACACACACACACACACACACACACACATACACACACACACACACACACATACTCCAGGCAACTGAGAGTTACCAATCCAACTGAAACATATGTATTTGGACTGTGGGAGGAAACTATAGCACCCAGATGAAACACAAACACAAGGAGAACTCTAAACAAACTGAGCCAGAACTGAACTTTCAGTGCAGTGTGAACTCACCACTGCTTGTTAAAGAAACAGTTTCAGAAATATTTTGGTGTTATATGCAACACTGCCAGTCGACACTAAGGATCCAGACTAGAGCAGTACTGTTGAGAGAGATACTGACTTTGAGTTGTGGTGATTGGTTCCTGTTCCTCAGTATCCAGCCTTTCATATGCTGCTCCAGTTTGGCTGCTTTAATACTGGGCTCCTGACTTAGCCTGCTGAGGTCCTGTACCATTTGCAGTCTGGTCAACAGCATATCCAGACACACCCCAGTGTCTACTGCCTTTGCCTTCTCCACGTAGTCTGAGAAAAAGGAAGACACACAGAGACTCCACACTGCTGCTGCTACCACTGCACTTCAGCTGTTCTCCATTTAATAAGTTATGTCCAAAAGGTCTAGACATTATGTTTGAATTTCAATCTTATTTTGTTTTTATCTGCATTTAATTCATAAATGGAAGTGGGTGATATGTTTGATTTATCCAATGTATCCTGTGTCTCAGCACGCAATACTCAGCAGTTTGCGTTCTTGTGAACATACCAACAGTAGCACTGAGGTCACAGGTAAGAAGCAAATCCCTCGCTGTGACCAAGTGGTGTGTGAAAGCTAGTTGTCCATAGAGGGGATCGCTTTTCTCTTTGAGCTCACCTGTAACACACACTATAGTCACCTTCAGATACAAGATACTGCATGAAACACACACAATTCCAGTCTCTAAATTGAGCACATTAAACACATAGACACAGTACACGTTTAGTACACTGGCACATTCAACACATTTCAACAAGGCATGCAAGCTGCTAGCATATGCACTTTAGAGAAGTATACACTACAGAGGGCATCAGAGTCAAATGTGTGTCAACAAAAATATCTCTCTCTCTCTCTCTCACACACACACACACACACACCCACATATATAAAACTCATTTGATCAGATGTATACACCATCATGTTCCCACTGAATTCTGACCTTGCCTTAAGGTGGTGCTGAGTTCTTTTTCCTTCAGTTTCAGGAGGAAAGAGGTGTGGCAGGTGGACAGACTATCAAAGTGTGCCAGGGGCTTCAGGGCTGAGATGTTGGTGGGGGACCAGCAGAGTGACGCCAAAGCCTGCAGCTCTCCATAAGCCAGCTGCTGGCTCTCTACAGTCAATCAATACATGACAACTCTCTGCACAATGCAGTACACATTACACACCAAGGTTCTGTACACTTACACAATTTGGTGGAAGTGTCTCTTTTTTGCTATACAAACATTTTAATTTATTTTTGCCAGCAAAGTGTCAAATATAAAGATAAAACCTTACATAAAAATGCATGTGGCGTAAATAATACGAACAATGGCCTATAAAACTTGTGTCCCAATCAAATTAAAGCAAAATTAAAAATGTTTCCTTTTTGTTTTCATTAGAAACAGTTTACCAGAGACATCATAAATTACTGCTTCACTGTAATCATCTCAAGGGATCTATTGATTACTGAAGTTCACAGGGGGCTATTATCCAGATTGCTAAATAATTTAATTCTTTTAATAGCACTTACTATACTTGGGGGATAATTAAGAACCGATCTTTTACAAGTTTGAAGGATTCTACAGAGCTGGAAATACTTGTGTATTAATACACTAATAATAATGTATTCAATGATAATGACAGTGATAATGCTACACAATTATGCTGACCTTCAGTTTGTTAAAATATTTTTTTCCTACTACAGTTTGCAGGCCAGACCAATATTAGCTGGAGTAAAGGCACCCTCTACAGATCTACTAGGCATTTGTCCAAACCACCTTTCCTTTATGAGGTCACACCAACTGTGCTATGTCAAAACAATAAAACTAAACATGGATTTTAAAGGCCAGTTATAATACCTGTGGCCTCCACATGGATCACCAGATTCTTATCTTTGTCCTGTGGGCTCTTTTCACTGCAGGAACCTTGTATTGTTTCTCTGACTTCTGAATTACTACACTCAGGCATGAGTAGAGTGTCCAGGAAAAGGTTCTTTCTAGACACTGGAAAACATAAAAAAACTCTTTAAAAACTCTGTGGAAGAAGAATACAGTTCAGCAGCAGCCACTTATGTATTGGGCTATACTAGTGTGTAATTTCTGCATCACGGGTCCATAGGTGATAGCACCTTCTATCTGTGAGTCTTGAAGGGTGGGAACTGAACTTCTCTTTTGAGAACGGAGCATCATGAAAGTGTGAAGGGGATCCAGTTCATTTGGAGGCCTCCATACTTGACTGCTTCTGGGAGCCCTTGTTCCACAGGCTCTAAGAGGAGAGCATGTGGAATATGCACAAGACCCACCCATCAGGCTAGGCTGTGTTTCACAGTTTATGGGTACAGAGCTTGTTCCCTCCTTCTCAGACACACACAGTAAGCTGGACTTTGTTTCACAGGTTCTGGGTAAGGTGGCAGTGTCCTGTCCACCAGGCCTGGGCAATGAACCACTGGATCTGCTGTGATCTGTGGGTCCTTTATCCATCATTATGTCTTCCTCAGTCCTCTGGTGCTCCAATATATTTTCTGTGCATGGTGGGACAATATTAGGATAGATGCTTGACTGACCTATTAAATCACTTATAGACATACATGCATAGTTACATAGAGAATGATCATATTCAGTACATTAATCAAGCCATCGTAACAAAATATAAAATTCATTTGCCAAAAGCCAGCCAGCAAGCGCAGAAGATTATGAAAAGTAGGTAGCATATGGACTGTTGCCACAAAATATCTTTAGTTTCTTGAGATCTAGAGAACATTTCTCAGCATTTTTCAACCTCAGAAGTAGACAACAGGGCTTCAGTTATAACAATTTTGCACAATAATTTTTAAACTTTTTTATTTGCATAAAATACTTGCGGTGAAAGATTAAACTACTGCAATGAAATATTGATGAGGAATTACCTGAGTCTCTGGGTTCTGACAGAATATCTGCAACACATTAAAGGATTATATGAATTAATTTTAACTGGTTTGCTCATTGATAATTCAGGTGGTTGGACCCAGAGGGCAACTCAGACACAGAAAAACACAGAAGGGCTAAGAGGCACAGTGCTCATGATTCATTCAGTCAGGCTGCTACTGTATCAGATGTCTGAACCTGATCTAAGGCAATGTATAATGCTAGATACATTTCACTAAAGTGGTCATTCACACATCAGAACAGCTTGAGTGGGGATTTGAACCTGAACCCTTTGACTGAAAGGCAAAGGGTTTAACCACTACACTACCTGTAGCCCATTAAAACAATACATTGCTTTGGAGAAAAGTGTCTGGTGAATGTACAAATGTACATTTGCAACAACTTCTATGCCTAAATACAGTTGCTATATATTGACTAATGCATTTAGTAACTGTTAACTTACAATCCATCTGTTTGAAGGAAAAGATAGAGAAGTCTTCGCTTGTGGGAATCCCAAATTCTGTATGAATAGGGATGGCAGTGTCCATCATCTCAGCACTCTCCGCATGTGTCACAACTAAACACTGAACAGGACCAATAGGGTCTTCTAGGCCAAGCAGGCTGCCAGCTTCCAGTCCACCGTGGCACTGGATGGACCATCCCAAAATGTCTATCTGCTGGGAAACTTCCAGGAGGGGGTGATACACCCTCACAGGGTCACAAGCTTGAGGTCCTTTAAAAGAAAAATAAGCACTACCACATACATGTGACCACAGAAATATTTTCAAAAAATACCTCCTTAATGGACATAAGTGAAAAAAGCACATTTTAAAATCGTTGAGATGAAGGGGACCTGGTGTGTGGCAAAGACATGTAGTAAATGCGAACAAAGTGGGAATTTATTTTAAAACTGTGTCAATTTTTTATCATAATTGATGACTGGTGATTGACAATCTCCCCATGATGAACCAGATATGATGAAGAAAGCCAGAAAATGCATCTGGTTTGCTAAAATAATCTAAATCTTGGCAAGAGATGGTCAAACAGTGCTGTTTGTATCTGTGCTGTTTCTTGGCACACAGGGCATGTGTTTGTACTGATAATAAAGTGTGTGTGAGCTGTTATTAGTGTTTGTCAGTGCTGCAGTGATGACTTGTTTGATCCATCAGTGTTAACTCAAGTGCTGTCAACTGAATAAATGCTGTGTTGCTGCACCTGTGAGTAGGAGGTCGAGGATGGTACTGTGGTGTTTCTCTGCAATCCACAGGGCATCTGCCATGGCTATCCCACCATCTGACAACAAACCGCTGCCAACCACATCAGCATAGTCCCAGAGTGATAGCATTACAAAAAAAGCATGTGGTTTATATAAAGTAGTAACTACACAATTTTACCAAAACACTGGACATTAAGACCTGACCAGAGTAACTGCAATTGTAATGACTCACACAGGGAGTCCTGCCAAAGGTGACTCTCTCAGGAGCTGCCTGCAGTTTGTCCAGCACTGTTGCAGGCAGTAGTGGCATTCAGGTGTTAGTGGAATATCTAACTCCACGTGAGGTAATAATCTGAAGTGGGCTGAAGAAAGAGGTAGGAAAGATTACCCTTAGTCTGCCTGTCTGCATCTGCCAGTTTTTCAGCAGAATCAGTCATCAGTTCAATGTTTAATGTCTGCCCTCCAAGTCTGAAAACAAAACTGAAGACACTTCATTCACTGTAAGTGCATATATTGTAGGAACATTAGTATATGAAAGTATTCTTTGAATATTTGTTAGAACACAATCCAAGGCAGTGTTTTCTATCATAAAATTGTTTAAGAAGGTTTGAATAATTGAGTCAGCAGGCTTTTAGCTCAAGAACCAGCAAGGGTCCTACTGTTGTACCCCTGTGACCAGGTGGTTACCTCATTACTTTAATCCATTCAGTCTAACTGAGGTAACTGTACATTGTTTGGATAAGCAGTGGGAAAACAGCAAAAAAAAATTACTAAAGGAAAGAAAATTACCAAACATATAAGAAAAAGAACCAAAAGTTGATTTCTCTGAAGCAAACATAAAAACAGTTCTGCAACATATTGATCAATACTTTGTGTGCAAAGTAGAAAATCTAGATTTCCTGAGGAAAAGAAGGAGTGAATGTGTAAGAGAGTTCATGCGGCATCCATGTCCTACAGCACCTGGGGGAAAGACAAAGGTGCACTCTCTGTCGATGATAGTGTATTGACTTAGCCCAAGAAGGTTGTCAAACTGCAACATCTCAACCCACAACTGAGGAGCAGCAGGAAGATCTAATAGAACAGACAGAAATAAGTAATAAATAAGTAATATTTAAAAAAAATTGTGCAGCCAGTTTAGAAGAAGACCATTTAAGATGTCTTTTATAGTCATCAGTTAAACTGATTTGCATTTATTTAAATCAGGCTAGTGTTAGCCATTTTCCCATAATACCCATTAATGACTCTGAAGACTATATCATGGCAAAACCCACATGTTCTAAGGTCATCCAGGCAGGTGAGATCATCCCTGACTTCTAAGACTGCAGTAAACATGTCCCGGTTGATGCAGTAGGAAGGAGTGTTGTGTTGATTTTGAGAAAGCACCACCAGAATTATAGGAAGCCTGAGGGTCTGGGACAATATAAAACATAATAAACACATCTGTATGTTTAAACATGCACATAAATATACAGTACTGTGTAAAAGTCTTAGGCATGTAACTTCAATGTCTGTTGAAAAGTACAGGTAGATTCTTATCTACCATCAGGGAGGTTTCTGACTGGTCCCAAATTCATTCTGCAGCCTGAGAATGACCCAATCTCAGTCATACAGAACTATCTTCAGCAAAAAGAAGGAACCCTGCAACAGATGGTAAGGTCCCCACAGAGCCTTGACCTCAACATAATCAAGTCAGTCTGGAAGTACATGCAGAGACAGTGGAAGTCTGCAGTTCCTCAAAATGTTTGGAAGAACCTACCAACCTCTACCTTAAACTGCATGCAAGTTTGCATAAGAGAATTGATGCTGTTTTAAAGGCAAAGGGTGGTCACACCAAATATTGATTTGATTGAGGTTTTTTTTGTCTACTGCACTTTTTTGAAGGTTTATTGATTAATAAGTATTCATGGCATTATTTTTGGAACCATCCTCGCTTTATAGCATTCTTCCCACAGGTGCCTAAGACTTTTGCACAGTACTGTATATAATCATCAGTTTTAAACCCTTTTAACAATTACTGCTGTATGAATTGTCATCTTTTGTCATCATAACAAAAAATGTCTAACTCATTTGCAGATCACTCCAGTTTTACCCATTTTTCTCAAAAACCAGATGATATTACATGAACCTGTACAATTCAGCTATAACAAGTGTAGCTGTAACAAGCTGTAACAGCTTGTGTTTCCTGATCCACCTAGTGTTACATAATCAAAGTGATACCTCATGAGTCAGCATGGACTCTTTGAAGAATGATTCCCTGACATTGGAATCAGCACTCTTGGGGAATGTAGTTGAACTGTCCGTCCACAAAACACGTGACCTGTACAGGACAAAAATCCAGGCAAGCCATGTTGTGGTCTTCTACAATGGATGCAGTGATTTACACTAGTGAGCACAACTGTTCTGTCATAATAATAAACATAAGTTACTATCAGGGATTACATTTCCATTTATGCATTTAGCTTACAGTATACAGTATACTTTTGTTCTAAGTAAAGTAAACAAAAATGCATTTTACCAACAGATGGAGAAACTGAGATGTAAACACATGGTTCTCAAAGTATGGTCATTTAGTTTAATGCCTTCATTTTTGCCAGCACACATTACATGAACACCAGCATATAGACTTGACAGAAAATTCAAAACTTCACAAAAATAGATAATGTAGTGAAAGATTATGGAGCATACAGGAGATCAGGAAAGAAGTTTGTCCAAAAGAAATGTGTTTTGAGACCCTTTTTGAATGCTGACAGGGACTGACCAGTTCTAAGTGAGAATAAGAGCTCATTCTATCCATTTTGGAATCAGAACACAGAATCTTTGGGCTTTTGATCTTGTACTTTGTGAGTGGGACCACCAAGTGGCCAGAGATGAAGGACTGTAGTAGTTTGGCTGGGGCACTGACTAACATGCAGAACCTCTGGAAGTACTCACACCTCTTCAGCTACCACAGACCTTGATGCGCTAGACCTCAAATTTTTAATTTATTCAAATCCTGCCCCCTTCAATTTAACACATTATGAAACAATAATAGTTTTACCCACCCTTCTTTTTGCAAAAATGAATAACAATTACATTTCTCTTATAAAAATATGATCAACCCACTGTTATAGGAAAATATGATGTTTGTACAGGTAGATGTTTACCCACTTCCTCCCTAAACTTTTGCTCATGTTCTGCAAAATCAGTCACAGAACATCACTGTATAGTAATTTTGCATTACATATATGTATTTAGCTGTTCTTCTCCAAAGCAACTTATAATGTTAGGTTACTTATGGTGATTTACCCATTTATGCAGTCAAGTAATTTCTACTGGCATAATTGAAGGTAAGTACCTTGTTCAAGGGTGCTATAAAAAGAAATAAGACTCAAACCATGGCTCTTCAACTGCAAGGCAGCAGCTCTGACCACTGTGTTACCTGGTGGTCATATAATAGGTTTTAAAGGAGATTTAAGGCCTGGCTAAGGTTGCATCATTTCAGAATATTTGTTCTGGTTTTAAACCATTTCTTTGCAATTTTTGTTGTTTTTGAATCACGGCCCTGTTAGAACATGACTCTCTTATAGGATTTAATTTGATCTTAATTTTGATCTGTTCATCTTAATGGTAACAAGGTTTCCAGTCGACTGGCTGGAGAAAAATCACTTTGAGGGGGACACAAACTACTTAAGGTGATTTACTCATTTATACAGCAGGATAATTATTACTGCATCCATTCAGAGTAGAGGAAGTACCTTAATCAGAAACGTTATGGGGAGGGTTGAACCTAGATTCCAAAGGCACAGTGACACTCTGTGATAGTATACCACACTCTGCCTTTGAACCTTTAATATGTATAAATATAGGATTGTTTAAAAAATAAAATACCAGCAAAATAAAATAAAAAAATTACTTTGAAAGGACCAGAGGAAATTATTTGAGGCAGCATATACAAAATATCTTTATAAAATTTATAAGTAAACTGATATTTAACCTTTTGTTAACTCAACTTACTGTTAACATTTATTTATCACATTACTTAGTCATTACAGTAGACAAAGTGTTATGAAAACCAGAGCATTCACTGGCACTTTTTTTCTGTAAAAGACTGTTTAACCACTTTAATTACCTTGAGACTGACTAGAAAGCTATAAGACACTTAGGTGCCCAAAAATAAAAGACACACATGAAACAATGGGGTAATACCTGAGAATGGACAGCTCTGAAAAAGTGTTCCTTGTGGATGTTAGCAAGGGATCAGGTACATGTAGAATTTTGAGCCGTCTCAAAAGATTGTGCAACTGTGGAAGCTTCTGGAACTGAGGTAAGTGATCAGTGAACAGCACCTCCTCCTTCAAATATAGTGCTGGGCAGTGGACAGAGTTGGCTAGACAGGAACAGATAAATAGGATAAGATGCAGGACTGAGTCCTGTGAAACCCCAAGGCATTTGTGTGTATGTATGCTGTGTAAGCTCACTCACAGCATGCTGTGAGGTCATCATGTATAGTGATGTGAAAAAGCAATTTGACTCTATTTGAATTCTGTGGTATTACGAGGATATTTATCAAACCAACTAACTTTATGAAAATACAGAACAAATTTTACTGTCATTATTTCACTCAAAAAAGAATCAATAAGCAGGAGCTATCTGCACAAAATTGTTCCCCATTATTAAACAGCTTGTAAAAGCTCTCCCTTTAACAACAATATCTTGAAGTCATCATCTCCTGTATGGCTTTATTAATCTCTTATAACCAGTTGGAAAAATTCTGGTCTCTGTTTATTCCATCTCAGAGAAGTTTTAGCTCACCGCTGTTTGAGAACATATGTTTATGCACAGCTCTCAATGTCCTATCACAACATTTCACAAGGGCTCAGAACTGGAGTTTGTCTTGGCCTTTGAAAAACCCATATTGAGCTCTTTTTCATGTTTGGAATCATTTTCCTGTTGCATGATCCACTTTTAGATACGATCAGCCTCAAAAACTAATGAACACCAGCAGTTACTTCTCTAAGATCTTCATAAAAATCTGTTGTCCTTAGCATGTTGTTAACACAAACTTAAGAACTCCAGAACAAACTGGCAGTTTCTGCTTTTATAAATAGTTTGTACTTCATCAAGTGTACTTGGTTCTAATGGTCTATGAAAGCAGTGAGGGTGCATTTACATTTTTACTTACAGCATATGAATATTGACTTATTGGTAAAATAAATTAAGACAAACACATTTGCTATGTGTTCAGTCACCACATCTCTTCCGTTGTTTTTTTGCAAACAGAATTTCAGATCTTACCCTCATGCTGTCTTTGCTCCAGAATCTCAGTCATATCAAAGATCCTCAACCTGCAATGGCCTTCAAGGATACAAAAACCTTGATCTGTGCCTTTTCCTGCCTGTGATGTAGGGCTGGAAGTGCACACTGCTTCTGTACAATTCCCTCTCATCTTAGTAAGGCAGAAACTCCTGAGTAAAAGCATGGGTTATGTCAGGTAAATGGAATTATAATTAAAGCACTGAATCCAGTAATTCCAGATTTAAATCAAAAACATGAATTGTGTCTAAAAATGGAAAAAAAAAATCATTGCAGAAGACTTACTGATCCCAGTTAAAATAGGGCTAGTCTAATTACTACAGCTTTGCATGTACAGAGGGTGACATAAATGACTTTTATGTTATTCATCATTATTGTCTTTTCCCACCAAAATCAAAAGGATTAAAACATAAACTTTCATTTGTCTGAAATTACAGTAAGTTGTACTTAGTGTTACTGTCTGAAGGACACCATGCAAAAAATGCAGAATATATTCAGTTTAGGTTTAAATTTCTGTTGGTTTACAATATTATCTGTGTTATACTGTTTTTAAGACAAAAGGTCAAGTCTGTTACTTTATTGCATCAGGGTCTTTAAGGTGCCACGCTTTAAAGATATTTTTTTCTAACTACAACACATTTAAGAATAATAAGTTCAGCAGCCCAAATACAGCTGAATTAGAGATGGAAAATAGTTATAGCTTTATGCAAGACAATTTACAGAATTTATCAAACATTGTTATTTATTGGCTTAGATTATGTTTTTCTCAAAGGAGTCTTACAATGTATATTAAGTAAACAAGCCACTGTAAATTACCTGTTGTGTGTGCATGCATGAGTGATTTTGTGTCTGCCCTGTGATGGACTAGCATCTTGTACAGGCTGTTTTCACCTAACATCTAACTATCACTAAGTAACATCCAGTGATTCTGGGACAGTCTGTGGACCACTGTAACCTTGACCGGGAAAAGTGGTTAAGAATAGTGGATGAATGGATAGATAGATGGATATGAAAAGCATACTTCTCATGGAATTTGACTGCATGTCCAATGGCAGAGAAGTCATCCACCCATGATCCTGCAATGGCTAGTCTAAAGGAGCAGTTTACTTTTGCTGTGGATCAATAACAATTTTTTCTCATTAATTCACAAGACACAGTACAATACAGTAAACTGTTGTTAATTCACTAAACTGGATTAATGACACCACTAAGTGGACCTCTGGTCCAGGGCTCCCTGAAGGAGATGTCCATCAGTCGTCCTGTGTGAGGGTAAAAGTCACCTTGGAGAGGCACTGGAAGGACCAGAAGCTTCATGGTCAACTTCCATTTGACAGAGGCCTACATTAGGGACAAACCAAGCATTTCACTGATGAAAGCAACTTCACATGGTCTCAAGCAAAGCATTTACTGTATTTCTGTCATCTGATGTTAATACTATATCAAAATAATGTCACACAATACTAACCAATTTTATATCTAAACAACCTACCTCAAAATCATACTCTATAGCCCTGTATCTCACAGTTGGGAACATTATCTTCAAAGTAGAAGCTGTAGTTTTCTGTGAATCTGGAATTGGTAAGGGTATGACTGCGCTGCCCTACATTCATTAATTATATTGTCACTAAAGGGCAAGTTAGTAAAATTAACTTACTGTCAAAACGTGGCATAGCAAAATAACTCAGGTGGCCAGGCACCGCTTGTTTCCTACTTTCCTGCACCAGGTCGAAGTATCCTTGTTATGACAACAATCCAAGCTGTAGAGTTTTGACACGTTTTATAGGAACAGTGCGGGTGGCTGTAGTCAACTCTGCTGGGTTTTTTTTAATTTTAATTTTTAATTGAGGTGTAAAAACAACTGAAATGATTGCCCTTTGTGGTTTTCACTGCTGTCTCGCGCCCGGGCTTTTACCAGGTAACTACAGGCTGAAAAATGTGACATTAGAGTGACACTAGATGGGTGACATTTACAAGTAAACGTTATCGTTATTTTCCGTGTTTTAAGTTCACTACTGTGGGTCAGGTAATTTCAGACTGAGAGGCGTAAAAGGGGCGGAGTTTATAGCGAAACAGGATTTTAAAATTAACTTTCTCTGATAAACCACCGACGATTTAGACCACTATCAATATTTCAGTTTTTATCGAAATACTATGAAACTGCTGTTCAATAGTTTAAACAAAACAAAGCCTTGGGCAAAGCACCACGCATCCACGAGGAAGATCAATCCTCTAGACTGCTGAAACCACATCCGGCACGCAGAGCTAATGAAGAACGCAGCGGAGTATAACCCCGCCTTCACGCAAGTACACACGAATCCACGTACGTACGTGCACGCCTCCGCGTCACTGACCGCGCCCGCGCGCTCGCTCTTTCCGCAGTGCCCGGCCACTGACTCACCGACTGGCTGTTGATACGTGAGTTGGGGAGGGCGGTAGCGACAGGGTGAGCGCGTGACGGGAGGACTGCGCTGCTCGTGGCTGCTCGGGGCTGCTCGGAAGAGCACGGGCGCGCGGCCTCTCCTCTCCTGTCAGCCACTCGGAGGATCATCTCTTGTCCACCGGAGGCCGCGATGACCCCGCTGGAACTGGCCGCGCACGGGCTCGCCGTCTTCGGCCTCGTGCTCTTCCTCGTCCTGTGGTTAATGCATTTCATCTCCATTATTTACGTGTGAGTACGATTCTGTCTTCCGTGGCCGCCAGGCCGCGGCTGCTCGAGCGCTGTTTCCCGCCGGTTCCAGCCCTTATGCCGTTTTTCTGTACTACTGTAGCGGACTGAAAGGCCGGTAAAGGCGTGTATGGCGGGCCGATGCAACAAGGACAGGCGGTTTTTTGCTGGTTGTAACCCTGAGACATTGGCACAGGGCTCCTGTCAGCGGGAAGGAGCCGCGGTGAGGAAATGGCCGGTTCCCGCTTCCTTGGAATCGCTTCAGACCACCAAATCCCGCCTAATTTCTACCGACAGTTCGCCCCTCTTAATATTTTAATATTTCCGTGGATGTTTAAATAATGACAGTTTGCACAGACGTGTGTGTGTGGGTTTCCTGGTTTAATCTGGAAATTTTAAACAATGACATCATCGACGCTGAGTGGGAGAAACACCCTCAACCGAAACGAACATCATCCTCCCATCATCGTATCGTTTTTTCACGCCCTCACTTCCCAACCGGCAGATTATAAAAATCGTTTAATTTATAATGACGTCACGGCCTGGTATATTAGGGTGTATAGAGTTGGAAACAAGATCAATGTGGGACTGATTGTTTGTTGGGGTAGTAGGTAGTAGTTACAGCTTGTTGCCATGGTCCCGACGGACCTGGGTTCAAATCCTGTCTCCCTCTGTCACACTGGATTGACGAATATTTAATCAATCAGCATAAATGGGAAAGTAGTTGTGAGGTGCTTATGAAGGAGGTTCCTGTTTTACAGCACTGAGGTGGACTGACTGAAACAATGCATATTGGGATTATTTTTTCCACATAAAAAAGATTGGGACTAATTGTCATTAATAGTTGGTATCTGAAAACTGTAAATACTCTTATCTCAGACAAATTCCAAAAGTATTTTCTAACATTTAAGATGGATTTTACAGTGAAAGAATATTTAGGGTACTGAGTGTTCATTATTTTATTTTAGAATCATATGCAGTGGTATCATGAGACAGCAAATGTGTACTTCAAAACAAATACAGTAAATGTATAGTACAAATATTGTAAAAGGTATGTACACCTAATCCCCTGTTTTAAGAATGTGTCAGGTCTTCCTTTTTCTTTATTATCTTTGATATTAAGGGTGTTCCAGCACTTTAAGTCGCACGCTATCTCATTTGGCAGGAATCACTAGTTTGCTAATTTGTACATTTTATAATCATAAAGACAACAATTTAACAAAACTTTTTTTTTTATTTTGGGTTAAAATGCCTCCCTCACAACATTTAGTGACATTTGTACAGGGTTAGTGTTTTATAGTTAGACATGCATTAGGAGGGATGTGTCTGCAAAAAGGGCTGCATATGGTGGGAAACATTGTAAGTTGCCTTAAAAATGTAAACAAGTAAATCGTAAAATAACAGTAATAGTATATTACTTTAATAATAGTAATAAAAGCCTGTAAACATAGTGGTGTAAATGGGCTTTCGATTTCTTCACTGAAAACTCGGTACACACTGCTCTCCCTGCCTTGTAGTGGCAAATGGGTTAATGCGACCTTTACCACCCAAAAAAATAAAGTTCCTCATTCAGGTGTAGTAGAAGTTGCAGAAGAAGCGAAAATATTCTGTATTTCTGTAGTGCGCTAAAGTATGAATTAAGTTACTGGTCAGTAAAACTGAGAGGTGTAGAGCTGCGTGGTTCACTGTGTCAGTAACTTACCTTGCCCCTTTTTTTCTAAAGTACAAGACAGTATTCCAGGTGGAAAGAGAGAGGTATGAAAGATACTGTAAATGCAGGGTTTTGGATAACTGATGAAACTTAGTAGGAGCGTGACATGAATGTTATCAGTTTGAAACAAGCAATGCAGAGAATATGCAGCCTGTGGTACATCAATTAAACCTGGTTTTGAATGTGGCTGATGGTCTTTCTGCCCCACAGGCGGCTGTACCTCAATAAGAAGAGCACAGACAAGCAGCCATACAGCAAACTTCCAGGGGTCTCCCTCCTGAAGCCCCTCAAAGGTGTGGACCCCAACCTCCTCAGCAACCTGGAGACTTTCTTTGAGCTGGACTACCCCAAGGTAAACCCTCTGACCTCATGCTTTCATTTGTTTGCATTTATTATACTGGTTTCTTTTATGAGACATAAAAGTACATGGAGTGAAAGCAAAGACAGATGGTACAGAAAGGCTGTTCATAATTTTCTCCAAAGTTACCTTTATTCCTTAAATTTCAATTAGTAAAAGCTTAACATGGAATTTCCTTGGTGTAAGAGTGAGAAAATGTCTGAGATTTAAAAAAAAAAAATCAAAAATTGCCTGGTAAAATGTTTTATTAAAAAAAACTGCATGCTACATTAACATTGAATGTATCTTAAAGGGAAATATAAATTTACATAGTAAATGTACATTTTTCATGTAACAGATGCTTTTCTCAGATGTGTTCTTTAAGTATAATGTTAATATTCATATTCAGTCCTGATGAATTACTAATTTTATGTTTCAGTTGTAGTTGAGGGTAGCTTTTTTTATACAAACCTAGTATTACAGTTCATCTTAGACAAATGCACTAATTGAGTAATAGTTATTAACAGCAGAAATAATGTTCTTACTACTTTAAGCTTCATTGATAAACTCCACTTTGATCTCCATGGTAACAGTTTGACTCTTACTGACCTTATTAGAATTAACAAGTCTTAAAATCAGAAGAAATAGCTGTAAACAGTTTGGAAGTGAGCTGAATCAAGGTAGTCCCACACTTTTTCTTTTTCGGTGCTGCTTCCTGACATCTGTCAGCTCAGAGTGTAAACAGTTCACCTAGGAACTCTTCACCATAGACAGAAATGTTAGAAAATAGAAATAGGAGGGAACTGTGCATTTTTTGAGAGGTGAAGTGAGAACAAGTTCATATCTCTAAAAATCTGTGAATTGACAGTTCATAACTCGAGGAGCAATGGCACTTTTGAGTGTTTTGTGTAATTTATGCTGGTACCCTGTAAATGTGATGATGTGACCTGAAGATCTATGTTGTTAATAATAATAATAATAATAATAATATTATTATTATTATTATTCTTATTATTATTATATGGACCAACAAGTGACTTGTGTGGGGAGAATGTGGGATGAACAGCCACAGAGCTTATCTTGCAAAGGCTGTCTTCTGTAGTTCAAATATTATACTTTACATGTGGGAAATTTGTAATTATCAGTAAAGGAACGTGGAAGTGAGATTATAATATTTATTGTACTTATCATAGTTGTTGCAGGTCCATTGTTAGATATATATTGCACAATTACATCTAGAAATGTGCACAATATCGCCTGGCTATGGTTCTGTGCAGTATCACTGATACACTACTGATACACACTGTCCTACACTGTGACATTTTCTCACAAACCCCATTCAGCTCATTGTCTCCATTGAACCCGTTTATCTTTGAGTTGCTTCTCGTAAACTGACTATGTAAAACCTAGTGGATTTCAACTCCCTTCGGAATGTCGTGGATGAATCTGAGGCTCATTTGATAAAAAGACAGGGTTCTATGGTCTAGTATGGTTATTCATACATTCAGTTCAGCGTTCTCTTTTATTGGATCTATCTAAAATTTGATCTGCGTAACTTATATGAATTATTCACCTATTCCAGTTTATGTAGCCATTATTTCTTTGTGTTGATGGCTTTTTTCTCTTGTTCCTAAGACTTTGTGTAGCTGCTGTTTAAAAAAAAAAAAATAAAAAAAAAATAAAAATAATAATAATAATTGATTGATTAATTTTAAAAAAAGAGGGTTTTATGCTGCTCATCGCTGTCATGCAGTACTGTGGTTCAGACTTTGAGCCCAGTTGTGCTTCCTATTATGGCTTTGGGGCCTCAGCAGCCTGCTGCTCTATACGTCCATAATGAGATGAGCCAGGAGAGCAACAGGACAAGGCAGCTGCTCAGGACGACTTAGCTCCACCATGTGACCGATCATGTGATTGGTGAAGTGCATGTCTTGTGTTTAACCCCATGATCAGCCCCATGATCAGCCGTGTGATGGTGCTTATGGGTACTATAACACCTCTACTGCAGGGGCTTGAAAACATGGTAATTGTATAAGCAGGAATTAGGTTAGAAAATGACATTAAAATATACTGCAAATTCCCCCCCCCACAAATGTTCTCTGTAGGTACACTGTCTTTACAAAGTTCTGGTTCTTTTTCACAGTTTGGTATGGAACGGATGTCTGAAACTGGGTTTATGCTGCATCCAGGTTTTTAAGAAATATGGATTTGAATTCTCAAAGTAAAATTGTAATAAGCTGTTGAAAGTAGATTCTGATTTTGAGGCGTTTTTGAGAACATCGGAGTTGTTTTGAATCAAGTTTATAAGTGTTTCGTAGGTAGAATTTAAGTTCTGGAAATGTTCACTGGTAGTATGTTTAATTTTACATGGGTGTGTCAAAACACAGCATGTGTGAGTTCATTTTCAACTACTTTGCAGTTGTCCTGTAGGCAGGAGGGCAATTGTGCTGTAACCATGATAAGAGCCTCATTTCCAGATACACGTGTATGATGCCCAAATAGTACCGTGAATATGGTTTAATTTGAAACATAGCTGGAGCTGTGTACACCACAATATCTTCCTTTTCCGTGACCTTCTGCCTATTTGAATGTGGGGTTTTTGTTTGCATTTTGTTCGCCTGTTTAATGTGGCAAAGAGCCTCGAGTTGGTGTCACTGAAAGCTGAGAGTTGGTGTCATTACTACTCTGCCTCACACCCCCATGGTCTCTCATATACACACACACAGACATGCATGATCTAATGAAGTTCTCAGAATTCAGACTCATTTTGCACCATGGTGACTAACCCTATAACCTATATTGTTAATTGTTATTGTTAATTTACACATCTGAATACCACTTACTTTTAGGAAAAAACCAAGTGAAAATGTGTTATATATTTAAAAAAGTGATGGTAAATGCAAGAATCAAGGGATGACGCCATGAAATCATATAGAGAAGACCATGGTAAACCTCTTCTGCAGTGAGCATCAAATGTTTCAGTTCCTCCCTTTTGGGAAGTGATACTGGGTCATCGGGACTCAAAGAGCAACACAGAAAAACAGCTTTTACCTTTTCAGTCAAGTCCCTTATCAGCCTCTAAAGTGCTCATTACAGTACATCTACTCTTCAGTGGTCATTAAGATACCACTGTTGCCATCCAGCTATAAACATAATAGTTAAGACTTTGCACCGGTAACGTAATACATGTCATAAAGTAATATTTGTTAATGTGTCACTAGCTACACCTATTTACTTCCACTGCTGTTCCCATTTCTATGCTCATCTTGCTTAAATATGCTCATACACATCCCCAATAAATAGTAATTTTCTGTAGTATTTCTTGCATTTTCTTTCATTTTAATTTTTTTTAATATTCTGTGTATGAACTGTGTTTGAAGAAGTGTACACTGTGGAAGATACCTTGCATGTGGAAATGTCTTTGGCCAATGAAGCCTTATCCAAATAGTTGTTAGGTTACACCTTTTGTACTTCTGTGAACGCAATGATGTCATTTCTGTAACTTAATGTGGAGGTGATAACTAAATGGCCCCAGGTCACAGCTATGCTTGATGTTCTCCTCAACCTGCTCTTTTCACAGTATGAAATCTTGCTGTGCATCCAAGATGACGACGATCCCGCCATCAACGTTTGTAAAAGGCTTCTGGGAAAGTACCCCAATGTGGATGCCAGACTGTTTATTGGTAAGAATGGGGGTTTTTTTGGTTTAATTTTTTTTATTATTTATTTACTTTTTTTGAAGTGTTAATTCACAGTTGCAATAAAGAGGCAGTTCACGCTCAAGGGCAGGCAGCATCTTCACTGACGTCACAGAACTCACAGTATGACACAACCGCTACGGCCTACACACACTGTTTGTTTCCTTTAGGTGGCAAGAAAGTTGGCATCAACCCAAAAATAAACAACCTGATGCCCGGCTACACAGTGGCCAAATATGACCTTGTGTGGATCTGCGACAGTGGCATCCGAGGTAAACTCCCACACAGCCCTTTTTCATCACTTTGTGAGCAGGTCCAGTGGCTCCACCTGCTGCCAATTTTAACTATTCACTACATAATAAAATTGAAAAAGCTGAACAGTTCCAAATAAAATGTAAAGAAAACTTTTAAAGATTATTAAATCAAACTATTGAAGTACATAGTTTATAGGTTTTAAAAGTTGTGTCAAAGGTCTTAAATAGTGAAAAAGTCTTTCTGGTGAATAAGTACTAGTGGTATTCCAGCTGGCAGTAACTGTATAACTGGACATTCTCGTGCATTACAGTGAAGCAGGACACACTGACAGACATGGCGAGCCAAATGACAGAGCGTGTCGGCCTTGTTCATGGCTTGCCCTACGTGGCCGACAGGCAGGGCTTTGCTGCCACACTGGAGCAGGTGAGCATCTCCTGTGCATCATCCATCAGAAAGGAGGGCAATAGTTGCATGACTATGGTGAAAAAACACTAATCACAACAAAATCTGTGTATTAATACTAAAAAAAAAACACTAAAGCCATCTTTATAGTTTCTTTTTCACAAGCTGATACATGCAGCCATGGAACTGAAGGATTAAACCTGAAATCCACTTCCATTTTGTCTCGTAGGTGTACTTTGGAACGTCCCACCCTCGTTCCTATATATCGGCCAACGTGACAGGGTTCAAATGTGTCACAGGAATGTCCTGCCTGATGAGGAAGGATGTGCTGGACCAGGCCGGGGGGCTCATTGCTTTCGCTCAGTACATTGCTGAGGATTACTTCATGGCCAAAGCCATTGCGGACAGGTGGGCTGCTGCTGTTTTTTTTTTCATTTGCAGCATCCGATTCTTCTCTCCAAAGTAACTTGTAAGGTTTTTCTTCACTAGACTATTTGAATGGATTTAGTCCTTTATACAACCAGGTAATTTTTTCACTATCAGTTCCTCTTACAGCAGGAAGAGATTCAAATCATGGTTCTCTGAACACTGTGCTACCTTTTGGCATTATCTCAGATTTTATAGAGGGTTTAGGTCTGGGTCCTTTAAGTTCAGTGTTGGCTCTAACCACTACACCACCTTACTTTACACAGGGAAAATACAGTGGTATAATGGCATAAGCCTTAAACCAGAAATGTTCTCATTAAATCTCCACATGCCATCTGATTTCGACTTAAGTATATATATTTTTTTATTTTTAAGCAACTTTCTTAATTTTTTTGCTTCCAATTTTGGGGGGTAGTATTGGTCTTTCAATAGATGGTTAGTTCAGGTTCCACAAAAGGAAATGCTGTTGTACTTTGAAATGTGGCTATTATAACTAGGGGACATGCTACAGAAATCAAATTGGATTTACCCCCATCGAAAGTTATGCTGTTTTTACAAGTGTAAGTCACCTTTGCTTGACATTAAATGTTGTGTTTTTTTCTCAGGGGCTGGAAATTTGCTATGGCCTCCCAGGTGGCACTGCAGAACTCAGGGTCCTGTTCAGTGGCACAGTTCCAGTCTCGCATGATCAGGTAAGGAGTCATCTGAATGCAGTAGCACCCGGGCCACAGGCTGCCTGTTCCTGGTACTCTGAGACTATGATGTTTCAATCTGAGCTGCTTGGTGTGGGGGTTTCCATAGCAACCAAACATCACTGTCCATTAATGTGCAGGGTTCATTGTATGGGGGTTTATTCTTCCCACTGCTCCATACATTGTTCATGTTGCTGCAGGTGGGCCAAGCTGCGAATCAACATGCTCCCAGGGACCATCTGCGAGCCCATCGCTGAGTGCTTTGTGGCAAGCCTCCTGATTGGCTGGGCTGCTCATCACTTATTCCACTGGGACATCATGGTCTTCTTCCTGTGTCACTGCCTGGCGTGGTTCATCTCTGACTACATACAACTGCAAGGGATTCAGGTGCCATGTGCATGCGTGTGTGTGCTTGCGTGTGTGCATGCATGAGTAGGAGAAGTGCTGGAACAGACTCCTCTGAAAAGGATAATATATGGAAAATATATGAGACCTTTTGTTGCAGAGTTCTACACAGTCCACATAGACCTTCTTATCTGACCATGACTCTATTGCCCCCTTTCTACACTGTAGGGGGGGCCGCTTGCCTTCTCAAAGTTGGACTATGCAGTCGCCTGGTTCATCAGGGAGTCCATGGCCATCCAGATCTTCCTGTCAGCACTGTGGGACCCCACAGTGCGGTGGCGAACAGGTCGGTACCGCCTGCACTGTGGAGGGACGGCCGAAGAGATCCTGGACGTGTGACCCACGAGGCCACAGCTGAGTCACAGCAGCCCGACACAAACGTAATGCTTCGAGCAAAAGGGGAGTGGGATGGCACAAGAGACTTGAGTTCCTGGCATTTCCACCTTTCTGTGACAGTTTTCCCTTTACAATGTGTCTTGTGTAGTTGTTTTGAGAGACAAAAATCACGTGCGTGTAAATGTTTTAACCAGACAGATGGAAGAAAGGAGAGGCTGGATTACGTGTGTGAGGACAGACATGTGAACACACAGCCACACTTCAGCGTCACTCTGACCCTTGTTTTTCTGGTCGTCAGGGCGACAGTGGACCAGCATTCCCTGCAGCTTCAATCAGACGAACAGCGGAGGGCTGTTCTCATTACATTTTTTTGGGTGCACGTTGTTTTGTCTTCTAATGTTTATGTTGATCTCCTTTTTCATTTATAATTTTTTAAAATTAATTTATTTTACTGGTCACCCACTGTATTATTTGTTACATTTTTAAAGCTGTACCCTTTTGATGTACTGTAGAAGTAGGGGCAGTTGGTTTGATTTAAGCAGTTTAGAATTGTATAATACTGTAATTTTATATGTGTATGTGCGCATGCGCGCACGTGTGTGTGTTTTAGAAGTATAAATGGAACCATAAAACTAAGCTTCCTAAATGTGAATTAAACATTTGATTAGTTTAATCAAATGATTTGGAGAAGTGAAGTCCTGTGAGGAACGAGCACCAGAGCTTCTGTGTTTTGCACAGAATCCTCATATTTTCAAAATCCACCATAAGCAACAAGCAAACCAAGAAAAAGTGGGACTGATCTCCTAAATTATGGTTCCATTTTTTTGTGTGTTGTGCCATTGCAAGCATTGTCATTTGTATATTAAGGTGTTACAATAGGCCAATCTGTAAGAAGTTTTTCAATGTGATCCATATGATGAGTGCAATGTAAAGTAACTGAGAGATTCCTACCTGGTATATAAAGAATATTCTCTCAAAGAACGATATGTAAGGTGTCATGTCCACGGGTGGCTACAGGTAAAGACTGATGGCTACTGTGGCAGATGGGATTTGTTCTGATTTTACCAACAGAACTGATGGAAATATGCACAAGTCACTTGTAATGTAACGTGAGACAAATAAGTTGAACAAGCATCTGAATAAAAACAAAGCTTTCCAACACCCTGTTCAACAAAGCCATCCAACACCGAAGTGTAATAGAGCTCATAAAGGGATACATAACCTTAAAGTGCAACAGACACAGGATGATCAAAGAGCAGTTTGATACCACCATGTTGTGGGTTCATATCCCTCAAGTAGCTGCCTATAGAAGCGTCTTTCAAATGGCACATACATAGATAATCTTAGCAGGTGTTGGAGACTTTTATGTAGCTCTGGAGAACAGGAGAGGAAACTGGTTCAAAAGAAACAGATGTGAGACTCTTCTTGAATGTTTGTTGGGAGGGAATCAGCAGCTCTGAGGGACAGGGGGAGCTCATTTCACCACACAGAAACCAGAACCAAGAACTTTTGGGCTTGATTTTTGAACTCTCTTGTGACTGCTAAATCCTTCTGAAAATTCAATAAGGGTCTCAAAATACATCTTTTCTCAATGTTTCCATAAACAGTACATCATGTATCTGTATGGTTTTAACTAGTAATATTAGTAAATTATACTCAATGTTTAAACAAAGCTGTGCTGTGTTCAAAGTGCACCCTGCTAATCACAAATGTGTAGTGAATGATATACTTTTTTATACACTAAATGCAATTTATTAAAAAACAAACGGTAGATATGCGTACAAAAAAGTAAAAAGTAGATGAAGCAAAAATCTTTTACAGCCCATGTTTTCCACTATTGAAAGAGGAAACTATTTTAAAATAAGCCATTCAATTTTCTGTTTGTCTTCTTACAGTACCTACAGGAAACAACAGGTCCAATTATACACACTTTACATACCCATCATTTTTTTTTATCTGGGATGAAATAAATGTAGCATTAAAGCAGCGAGTTTAGTTTTTAAGTGTGTCTTACCAGGTGTATGAGTGTACTATGAAGAGAATGAAGCCGACGAGTCCAACGGAGCCTCCTGTGATCAGTGTTGTTGACTGTATCATGTAGGACATCCCTGCGTAGGAAACATTGAGCCAAAAAAAACCACGATACATCTCAATAACACACTTTTTTCCTATAATTTTACATGGACGTTTTAATGCTATCGAACTTGTAATAATGTCTGTGAGTGATTTTTGTAAAACAGGTTAAAGTAGGAAGAGAAACCCTCTCACCCCTCACTTTGGCCCAGATGACACAGGACTGCTTTCTAACCTAGAAAAATTGTGCATAAAAAAGTCAGTCTGAGTAATATTTAGTTAGTGTTTGTTTCATGACAAATGAGTATAAAGAAGTGGAAAGCAAAAATATTTCTATGGAGCAATTTTACAAGTTCAAAACATGACAGTTTATCTAAGGATTTACAAAAGCATCAGCAAACGTGTTTTTCCAAAAGACACTTTACTCCATCAATGGGAAGCATTAGAATGTTACTGCTTTACTTGGATCTGTAAGAAAATAGATTCATTTTGGTATAAATGCTGAAATCGATCTGTCATTTCTGCAGTGAAATGATCCCCCAACTTGTGACTCAGGTGGGGCTCATTTCTCTAGTAAAGAGACTCATGGGAAGCGAAGGGAGCTCTCACCCCTTCCCACTGGCTGATGGCACGCAGGATGATGTAGTAGTCTCTGCCTGGCTGTAGAGGGGCATTGTAGTACCCCCCGTAGTGCTGCAGGTCTCCAACAGTGAAGTGAATCTCCTTCCCGACGTCAGCCAGGCTTATCTGGGCTGCTACGTAGGCATGGCAGGGCTCTTCACAGTCATGGAAGTCGGGGGTGTCGGGAGATGAGCAGTCAAACATAGTTGTGCCCCCTAGAGCCAGCACGAATACCTGGTACACACTGGGACAAGGACCTTCTTAGGAACATGAAACAGCTTCAACTTACAGCTCTTGAAGTTCAAATAACTTGCATAGTGATTCAGCTTCAGTCAAGATCAATCTAGACTGTCCTCAACTTACAACCTGGCTGTCGGTCCCAAAATATGGTCATAAGTTGGATCATACTCATGATGGACTGATTATTTCTTAGTATATAGTCCACCATATGGCAAAAACTTTTCAAACATTTGTTGATATTTTTAACCTATTTTGTGTTTACTGCTCATGAGAACAACCAACACTGTATGAGGTGTGAGGAGAAGGCTGCTGGCTGTGTGGATGGGGCCCTGCCATCATGTTGCAGCACACAGTCTTGCATAGCATTCTCATACAGTTGTTACGCTATGATGTCACACATGCATACTGTACAGGTACTCGTGCAGAATTTTAATGCATTTTTATGACACTTTTCATCTACAATATAAGCTATAAGACCTCAGTAAGATCTCAGTCATGTTGTAGTTCTGTATATGTTTCTGTACAGCTGTTGGCAGATGCTATCATTATGGTATGATGTTGTACATGTACTGTACAGGTATTGTATACTGTACAAGATGTTCATGTATGCAGGTTCTATTATCTATAAGATGCTCATTCACTTAGCAGAATTCGTGGAAATTATAAAAAAAAAAAATTTGACAATTTTTATCCATTTCATTTTTATAGATTATTATTATTTAGTAATTTATTTATTATTGACGGTTTTAAATGTGAGTCCGCCATATGTCGAGTTGCTGTAAGTCGAGGACAGTCTGTAACAGGTTCAGCTTAAAGAGGTACGAACTGTTATGTCTCACCTGATGGGGTCCAGGGTGTGGACAACTCTGCTGAGCTTTAAGGTGGGGAAAGGGCTCTCAATGTCTCTGAACACAACCACAGGAACTGGAGGTGCTGTAAGAGAATATAACCTTAGAACCAGTGACCACTGATATGCCCCCTGCAGACCTGAGAGCAACACAGCAACTGTGGTAACCAGACAGGCTTGATATTCAGGCACATTGTGGCACTAAGATTAGGTCCCTCAGCTAATCCTGGTCTGGCAGAGAGCTGACAACCATGATTTTGAAGGGCCCCGAGCACTGGGATTGGACTCCACTGTGGCAGTCTGGATATGAGCACAAGTAAAATGAGTGACTGTTAAAAAGCTCTTTGGTGACACCAACATGCTTTTTGCAGTTAAATCTGAGGGTGTTTTTAAACAGCGATTTGCTTTGAGTCCCCAGGGAGATTCTACCTTGAATGGAGGTGCTGGTGAAAACACTGAGGGACAAATGAGGTGACTGCACTGTGACGCTGATGCTGTAGTTGGTTCCTGGCAGCAGATTTAGACACAGTTCAGGTGTGGTGGCCCCTGAGATGAAATCCTGCCCCCCGTGGTGCTGGAAGGACCTCTTGTAGACCCTGGATCCTACAAACTTAATCTGATTCACAGGACAGATGTGATTCAGATAATATGAAATGTAATGAAAGAAAATAAAAATTGGTGCTCATTTTATACTGTGGTCTTACAGATTCATAGCTCATGTGACACCTTTACCTATTTAAAGACTTTTACTGGTGTAATTCAGTGGAGCTTCAGCCTTCAGGCCACAAGTCAATGCCAACTGTTGTGTTACCTTCTAATTCAGAGTAAATAAAAAACTAGTTTTGGAGTTACAGACTAAGGTTTTACATGTGCAGGAGATCAGCTGTGACCACATATGATTACCCAGTAGGGGTTTGCTATTCCAGATAGACCAAAGCTGCAGAGGAATGACTATGAGTGGGTTTTGGGACTGCGAAAGCATACATAGGTGGGAAGAAAGATGGTGAGCTTGCCAAGATGCATCTGGGCTGGGGAGCAGGCCTGCTTCTCAGAGATTAAGGGTACCGCAGCTGGAGTATGTTCACAGCATATGACCTGCAGGGTTTTACTCAACATTTTGTTTTCTAATATGAAAGCAGAGAGTGATGCCATCCTCAGTATAGTCCTGAGGCTTCAGGCAGACACCTCACTGCTCCAGTGTTGTTCCGGTGTCTTTTGGCACTTTGTTTTATGTGTACTGCTACAGCACTTCTTTTCAGATCAGTTGTGTGTGTGTCTCTGTCAGTCAGACAGAAACTCTGTCACTTCAGTAATGTTTAGGCCTGTTTCTATCAAATAAATGTATAAGAGCAGGTTGGTTACCTGCTAAAGTTAACTACTGGTGGTCACCTGTGAGGTTTTCTCAGTAGGACTGACTGATTACAGAATCGGTTACACTATTTCCTCCTTCTGCCATGTCTTTAGACTGAGGCAGAAAACCAATGAAAACAGGGAGAAGAGACAAACTCTACACAGACATTTGTACTTGAATCTACAGCCCAGGAGATGTGATGCAGCAACACTACCCACTATGCTGCCTTTCTGCCAATGAACAAAATAAAACTAGAAAATAGTATAGCAGATAAATAATGAGAAGGAGGAAATGGAGCAGGACAAAGGAAGTGTGCAATATGTACACATATGTGTTATCTCTTAAGTGGTTTAGAACATTTGCAACTAGGTATTAATTTCACTATTTCTTATGGGGATTGTTCCAAGCCCATAGCAAGCTCAGCCCAAAATCTCACTAAATGCATGATATCTTGAGGAAAAGGGTGTAACACATTAAATATGATAACATTATATACTGTTATATAGTTACTATTTTTTAAAGGTTTTTGGGTCAACAGGGTAAGACAAACTATTTGCAGAAATTTCATTTTCATGAAGAGTGAACATGAAGGGTCTTATGATAAAAATATAAGTATATTTGTATATAACATATACAAATTTAAATGATTTCACTAAGTAAACAATGTGGAAGTGCATGTGGACCAGCTTGAAGACAACAAGAGTTATGTCACATTTTTAAAAAAAATTAGAAAATTAAAGCACAACTTTGCAAAACAGAACACAGACACAAGCACTTGAGTGTGCAGGAGAGACTGTGACTATATGATTCCCACAATGCATTGCATCTCATGGTCTCTCACCTAGCTACTTGGTGCAATTTTCCAACACAGTTTCAGTTTATTGCTTCGGACTCTGGCCTGGACTAGATGTGGCAGACCATTTAACAGTATGTGGTATTAATAATAGCACAACAGTCAAAATCAGATACTGAGGTTGAGTGTATTGATAGTGTGACTGTGTAGATGGCCCACATGTAAGTCTAGTAAGGAAAAATTAACAAAACAAGTTTTGTTTGAATCTCTTAAATGAAAACTGAAATTGTGTATTGCTTTCTTGAGCAATTAACCAACAAAAAGTAATATA